>JAFVLL020042190.1:0-35424 GCA_021397915.2 Tor tambroides
TCTGGATCATTGCCAAGTCAGCAGTTTTCTCCATTATTGTGGTTTCAAAGAACAAGAGATACCCGGAATTTATACTGTAGGGATGGTCATTAATTAAAACGCAAATGTAAATATTCTAATATTTTGAGATACTGATTTTTGACTTTCATGAGCTGTAACCTCTAATCATCAAAATTAAAACAAAAAAACTTTTGAAATGTTTTACTTTACATGCAATGAATCTAAAATATATGAAAGTGTCACTTTTTTAAATAACTTACAAGAAAAAATGAACTTTTTCACGACATTCTAATTTATTGAGATGCACCAGTACTCTCGTTACTTATTTACACAGACAATCACACCAGATGGCATGTGACTTATGGAAATCTTTCATGTTTGCTCATGGCGTCTAGGATTCAAAACAAAAACCCTTCACCGTTTTATGAGATGGAAAGAATGATAAGAATTTTTGTGTGCGCTTTCTGAATGAGACTTTATTTTTTGAAGACGGAATGATGAGAGATGGAACGAGAATGGATTTAAAGTAGTTCAGTTCCGAAGTCACCAGTTTTATTTACAGAGAGTTTGCTTCAAGAGGGCTGTCTTTCTTAATCATCAGTATAAGAATAGATACATGCAGCCAAAATGAATACTTTTTGACTCTGTAAGTTCAAATATTTGTTCAAGTCTTGCGGTTTTTATGGCGTCAAGTAGAGATACTAAAACTAAGCACGGTGTCCTCGCTCATTCAAATTCAGATAACAGACTGCTAAACAGCTCTCATTTGCACAAATTAAAACATCCTCATATAATTTTGCCACAAGAAATCACATGTGCTAAGTTATTATGCATCCACCCTTCTCCTTGAAGGGGTTTTTGTCCTCAGGAACTCCTTTTATGAGAGGATCTTCTGCCGATTGGGCCTCAACCCATTCACAAATCTCCTTTGCGGTTTTAGAAACCTGAGGAAAGAGGGAAAGTATGTCAGATTTCTGCCTCTTATCATTAGAAAAAGACAAAAAATGCAAGGGTGGCAGGATGTAAAGAACTTGACAGATATTTCTTTGGGCTGCCAATCAACAGGCAGAGAAACTTACAGGCTCTCTAGTGTTCTTCACCTCCTTCTGAAGTTGTTCCAACTCCATTTTAAGGATGTCCTTATCGGACATATCCCGTGCCATCTTGCCCTATAAGCAAAAAATAAAAATAAATACATAAATAAAAAAAAATTACAGGATCACATTTTAAATCTGGGACAGTCACACACTTTTTAAAGATCACTTTTCTAAATATACCACAGAAAACGATGAAAAATAATGTTCATAATGTAACAGGAAGAATGTATTATAAATCCCAGCGTACATCCCAGTTTTTACTGCCCCAATAAGTATCCTTGAAGATCAAACCACATCACTTTTAAAAGCTGTATGACACATGGGACATGTTCCAATTAGAAATGTTGTGTGTTACTGGAGAAACAGGTTTTATTGTTCAGAGGTTAAGTTAAATTATGATTTGCATAATATTAAACTATTAATTGAAAATTTCAACAACAAAAAAAGTAATTGGAGCCACAGTTGTAAATTGACTATGGCGATACTTCAAACTGATTAAATACATTTTTTTCCCTCCTGATAACTGAATGACAGCATAAAACAATTTAAACTGGTTATGCAACAAGTTAGTCATTGTATTAGCGGTCCCACTGTTTGTTTTGATGTTTTTTTTGGTGGTAATTTAAAAACTCTACTCATCTTCTCTCATTAAATTCTGATTGAGGTGCCACATTCCTATTATTAAATCTAATTTTATTATAATACACAAGTCTATGTCATAAACACTTGCAATCTACTGTAAACAAGGCCTAAATATTTATGTATTTTATTCTACAAAATGGTTACTGTAGTTAATGTCACCTAAAATGATGAAATAATATTGACAAGATCTTTAGAAGTGTTTCCCAGATAAGCATGATAATGTACTGTACATGGGCATATTTATGAAACATGCTAACAAATATGAACAACAAATATGATAACTCAAACTTTGGTTCTGCCATTGGGGTGAGATGTTCAACTGCTGCAGTTCATTTTTATTGAGAAGATGGCCAGTGTTGGGAAGGTTATTTTGTAAATGTAATGGGTTACAGATTGCAAGTTACACTATATTGCTATATATCACTATACAACCCGAATTCCGGAAATGTTGAGACGTTTTTTTTTAAATTAGAATAAAATGAAAAGAAATTCAAATCACATGAGCCAATATTTTATTCACAATAGAACACAGATAACATAACAAATGTTTAAACTGAGAATTTTTAAAATTTTTATGCATAAAAAGAGCTCATTTCAAATTTGATGCCTGCTACAGGTCTTAAAATAGTTGGGACGGGGGCATGTTTACCATGGTGTAGGATCTCCTCTTCTTTTCAAAACAGTTTGAAGACGTTTGGGCATTGAGGTTATGAGTTTCTGGAGTTTTGGTGTTGGAATTTGGTCCCATTCTTGCCTGATATAGGTTTCCAGCTGCTGAAGAGTTTGTGGTCATCTTTGACGTATTTTTCGTTTAATGATGCGCCAAATGTTCTTTATAGGTGAAATATCTGGACTACAGACAGGCCAAATCAGCACCCGGACTCTTCTACTACGAAGCCATGCTGTTGTAATAGCTGCAGTATGTGGTTTTGCATTGTCCTGCTGAAATACACAAGGCCTTCCCTGAAATAGACGTCGTCTGGAGGGGAGCATATGTTGCTCTAAAACCTTTATATACCTTTCAGCATTCATAGTGCCTTCCAAAACATTCAAGCTACCCATACCGTATGCACTTATGCACCCCATACCATCAGAGATGCTGGCTTTTGAACTGAACGCTGATGACACACTGGCAGGTCTCCCTCCTCTTTATCCCGGAGGACACGGCGTCTGTGATTTCCAACAAGAATATCAAATTTGGACTTGTCTGACCACAGAACACTTTTCCACTTTGAAACAGTCCATTTTAAATAAGCCTTGGCCCACAGGACACGACGGCGCTTCTGGACCATGTTCACATATGGCTTTCTTTTTGCATGATAGAGATTTAGTTGGCATCTGCAGATGGCATGGCTTGTGTTTACCGACAGTGGTTTCTGGAAGTATTCCTGGGCCCATTTAGTAATGTCAGTGACAGAATTATGCCGATGAGTGATGTAGTGTCCTCTGAAGGCCAGAAGATACAGCAATAACAGTCTTGTTTAATCCCTAACGCATGAAGATTTCTCATTTCTCTTGTCTTGACGATATTATGCCTTTATAATTGAGATTTGCAAAGCCTTTGCAATTTGACGTTGAGGAACGTTGTTTTTAAAGTATTCCACAATCTTTTTATGCACTCTTTCACAGATTGGAGAGCTTCTGCCTCTCTAAGACATCCCTTTTATAGCTAATCATGTTACAGACCTGATGTAAATTAACTTAATTAGTTGCTAGATGTTCTCTCAGCTGAATCTTTTCAAAATGTCTTGCTTTTTCAGCCCTTTGTTGCCCCCGAGCCAACTTTTTTGAGACCTGTAGCAGGCATCAAATTGGAAATGAGCTCATTTAGTGGATAAAAGTGTAAAATTTCTCCGTTTAAACATTTGTTATGTTCTCTATGTTCTATTGTGAATAAAATATTGGCTCATGTGATTTGAAAATCTTTTAGTTTTTATTTTATTCAAATTTAAAAAACGTCCCAACATTTCCAAAATTCGGGTTGTATATACACTATGAGTATTTCAACTATTAATTATTTAATATAACTATTTCAATTACTTTTAAAGTAATGTAACTGATTACATTTTATTACTTAATCATTTTCAAACATTAAATTTTAAAGCACAGCACTGGAACACATTTTTATCACTCGCCAACTCTCAGATAGGTTGTAGCCTTAAGCTTTTAGCAGCAATGTGGATTGATGTAATTGGGTTTGACATGGTGCACTGCAAATTCAATCAAGAGAACCAATCAAAAGTATCAGAATAGCATTGCTTTACTAAACAGCCTTTAAATGGCAGGATACACTGTGCACATCAAAAACAGGCAAAGAAACAAAATAATATTATTCCACACATCATAGCTTTTTACAGAAAATATTCAGATGTAACCCCCTTTGTAATTGTTAACATTTTCATAATTAACTAATTTAATTACACATTTTTTGTAAGTAACTGTAATGGATTACAGTTACATTGACTTTGTAATTAAATTATGTAATGACGTTACATGTAACTAGTTACTCCCCAACACTGAAGATAGCATCACAATATTCACATTCCTCATAGATTTACTATAATCAAATGTATACCTTTTTCTGGCTGTATAGTTATTTTATGTATATTGTCATTCCTATAATTAAACCTCAGAATATACTCATTATGAATATAATGTGTTTACAGATTTGCCACCTAGAGCGCTGGTTGTTTCACTTACCTACTGGTCAGCGGGGCAGCCGATGGAGGGAAAGGGTCTTTCTCTGCACTTTAAGGGACCATGTACAGGGTTTGGGGTCTGGTGATGAACTGAGTGCTTTGGTCTGCTTCCGTCGCCTCTTCAGGATCACCTCCAGATGGTAAGAGGTGAGGGGGGTGGAGACTGATCCCCAACAAGCACATTTCCTTCATCCAGATTTCTGATCAGCTTAAGCCATCTTGGTAATTAATGAGGTCAAATCACCCGGAATCAAGGCAGAGCGGTTTATTTGAGAGTGCATGTGGGCTTTTCTTCTTACAAGATTTAATTTTATGTAATGTCTTGTGCCATCGAAAAAAAAGATCTATCTGGAGTTGATGTATTTATTTTTAGAGGTCAACATGTTGCTGACCTTCTCTAGACTTCAGCGCAAGTGAATTCATTTTGAATAATATGCAGGTAGCCTGGACATGACCGACTGAATGTGTAATCCATCTTATTAACAAGTCAATTATCCTGTTAACCCAAAACACTTCCAGAAGAACAAATAAGTTGTTGACTGCTATGGGGTTTTCAATGACTGTAGGAGAAGGGTGGCTGATAGACAGTACAATGTACACACACAATGCTTATTCATCATTCTTATATATGCCTAATTCAGTTAATAAGGTCAACACAAATAAGACGTACATAACATTTCTGAAGTGAAATTACACAATATTTACTCAATATTTGGGTTAAAAAATACCTGAAATAAACATGAACTGAAATGTAAAAAATAGAACCTTTTTTTAGCTGGTTAAATAAATATAGCTAAACAAGCAGAGAGAGAGAGAGAGAGAGAGGGGTATATTTTACAAACAAAACAATATTAAAAATAACAAAAACACACAAAATATTACTTAACCTTTAACTGAAATAAAATGAAAACCGAACATAAAAAATAAAAGATCATTTTAAAAAAGATAGTATCTCAGTTATACTAAAATAACACTCAATATTTCTGCAAGAAAGTAGAAACATTCATGTATTACAAACTCTTTGAAAATAAATACTTATTGTATATAATATTTACTCAAAATTCCTAAAAAGATTTAAAAACATACATTTATTACACAGCTCCATAAATAAATACATATTGTACATAATATTCATCAGAATTCCCCCCAAAATTTAAAAACAAATGCATTTATTACAACATTTCTTAAATATTTGTGTTTCATAATATTTCATCAAAATTTATTTTCCACTGACTAGACTGTTAGACTTAAAATGGCCAGTTATTCAGCCTAGCTGGTATATCATCTTATCATCTCTTAATCAATAATAATAATAATAATAATAATAATGGACATAACTGGTGACAAAAACCCTAAATCATTATACCACTCATTTTTCATGGCAAGAAACATGAATACAGTGACCTCTGATTTCTCTTGACAGAGGACCAGGCCAGTAATATGTGAGTGTTGACATGGAGTTCTCCTTGATTCAGTCCCCTGTCCCGTAACACAGTCCATCTGTAGGCAAGCAAGTCACACCAATCAGCTGGTTCCACTGTAAAAAAAATCCCGTAAAATTTACGGTAAAAAAAACGGCAGCTGTGGTTGCCAGAATTTTACCGTAAAAAATATGGTAGCAACGTTTTAGGGTTTACGGATTTAACTTAAATTTACAGTTACGTATTTCTTTAACTGATGTAATGTTAATATACCAACCTATTGAAGTTCTGAAATCTGTTTTGTGCTTACACTGATAACCATCAAAATCAGGTGGTGATGAGAAAGTCACATGATGAACCAAAGCTTACCACAAGCAGCTTTTCCACAAGCTGAGAAGGCCAATACTAATATATATATATGTATATATATATATATATATATATATATATATATATATATATATATAGAAGGTGCATAATAATGTCATTCACACAAACAGTAAACACCATCATGATGAGACTCATTAAACTGAAATATGCAATAAACATTAATTTAACAACATTAGATGTGACACACAACCCTAATAAACATAACTGATAAGAAAAAACTAAGAAGAAACATAGTTATTTCAAAGAAAATAACATCAGATTTGAAATGCAGCGCAGGGAATCCTGGGAACGTCAACTGACGTTTTTTCCCTGTAAATTTTACATTCTTTTTCACTTCCAAAAACAGTATTTTACCGTAAAATTGTCTGAAATGTCTATTACAGTTTTTCACTGTATATATTAGGGGAACTTACCGTTAACCATTTAACAGGTCTTTACTGTAGCATTTTCACAGTTTTTTACCGTTAAAATCACAGTCATTTTTTACAGTGATAAGCAACATTTCAGAATGAACCGAAATGCACAATGACTGAGAAATGCAATCCTTGACCTATAAGCGTCTTATATTTGGTCTTTTATCTGTGTGATGTCAACGCCAATTAAAGGCCTCATCTGAGTGATCTGTTATCCTGGAGACAAGCCTCTTGCCTTAAGTGTGTCACCTTAGCTAATCCCATCACAGGGTCTTGACTGTCTTAATCCAAGAGATTAGACTCAGAAATGTCACTCTCACTCTTGATTTTCACTGTGAAATGTAGAGCAAGGTTATTTATTTGCCCCTCCTGTTTGCTCTTTGTCTTTTTTGATAGCTCATATTCATGTTTTAAAAAGCACACTACTGTCATTTTGTTTTAAATGAAATGATTCATTGACAATGACTGTCCCATCTGAATTTCCCTGGCACATGAATGATATGGCTGTTGTATACAGGAACATTGTCATACTCAAACAAAATATATTCATTACGCATTCTGTAATGCATATGAAATGATGGCATGAAAAACTTGAAAACATATGGTAAATGTAAACATTTTACACTGAAAAATGAAATTACTTTCAGACATACGCATGTAAAATACGACTTTCCGATAATGAAATTACTATTCATAGATTGGACTTACAATAAAATTTAATAAATAAAATTTGATTTACTATATAAATAATTAACGTGAGAAATATAGTAAATATGCATCAGCTACATTAAACATTAGTACAGCTGCACCTCACAGTTATTTTGATAATTGATTAATCTGTCAATTATTTATCTAAAAAAAGCCACATTTTATTTTACATGGATTACACGCACGTTTCATTTATTTTACACGCATATGTGGATCAGTGCGGATTCAGTGCAGTCTGTGTTTAGAAGCAACTCGCTTTCTGTCAGGATGGGATGTTATGCAAATTGAAAATGCTTTTTAACATTCAGGTATCAAATGCTGTGCACGCATCTGTCAAAGCAACTAACAGGGCAAATTATACTTATACATTTGCTAGAAGCACTTACTAGAAAGCATTCTTATGTTCAGGACAACTTATGTCATGCAGCTCACTCTCTGTCCTCCGCTGTTTGCATTATCCATTAGGTGATGCGACTGGCATGTTTTGTGATTAATTAATAATCAAATTTGATTATTTTCAAAAGCAATCACTAATTATTACTAATCAGTACTTGATGTAGTTAAGATAGTTCTTAAAGAAATGGTGAGCCAGTTTTCGCTCTTCTTCAAGTTTCCCTTGATTCCTATAAGAGTCATATTTGTCCTGTGCTCGATGTGCCTGGTGACCAACAGAAAGGTTTTTACAAGAGGCAACCAATAGCTTGCCAAGTCCATCAATGAAGAACTCTGAAGTCAGTGGAGACAATCCACAGATGAGACATGGAAATAAAGGATGGAGATGGGAGGATGTTAGAAGAATGAAATGTGCTTGGAAACAATGAAGATGTTTTACTGAAGTTGAATTTGGTACACTCACCAGTGTGAGCGACTCTTTTGAGGAACGGATCAAAGCCAACACTTCGTACAGCATCAGTCCTAGCCAAGAAATAATTAATGACACCATCCACTAGAACACAGCCATCATAACCTGGAAGTGGTTGATGAAACCCTCTAATACGCTTTAGGCAGCCGCCGTCACTCTCATCTCCCTCGTCATACTCCAAAATGAAGTAGAACTGGTCACCGGACACCTCCCCGCCAAGCTAATCAGAGAAAAAGAGCTTTTACAACATATTGCTCAAAGACTTTTCACTAGCTTGCTAAAGAATATCCATTCATACTTACAACATCTAGTTCTGGAACTGCTTCCATAATCTCCACAAAACTTTCAATCCGTGTCTCATTCAAGAACTCAAAGTCATCATCAACCCACAAGAAGTATTTAGTTGTAAGCTGAGAGACGGCCAGATTTCTGCCTGCAAACCAGCCCTGAGAAACCAAATAATCATCAGCAGTGATTAGTTGCCAGGTCATCAACACTTGACATCTATAGGCCAATTTGCACTGAACTGACAAATGACAACAGACACGTTCATCGAGTTTTGTCAGTGTGTTCTCTATCATAGCCTGAGGTATAAAGAACTGAAAATAAGCATTTATTTTCACCTGTTGAACATGTTGAATCTGCGGTTGTCAGTTTTGGAATGTCTGAGAAGTTACATACTGTTATTGTCGGCTGTAGGCATTGGTTTGCATATGCTGGCATGGTGTGATTTGGCCTTAAGATGTGTGACATACAGCATTAGATCAATTAAAGTGATGATGTAGAAGTGTTTACCTGTGCAGGAGGCATGATGTAGTGCTCAATGTTGTTTCCAGACACATGTTCAGGCTTCACGCTGTCATCTGCAACAATAATTTTGATCTTTGGGTAAAATTTCCTGATACTCTGGATGAGGACGTTCAACTCCTTATACCTCAGAAAGGTCTTGGTTATTATGGTCACCTGTGAGTTGACATCTGAATTATGAGAGAGACAAAAAGGTTCCTTAGATGGTTTAACTGTGCACAAACTTGAACTATGTTTTACTCAGGACAATTTGCTTTTTGTTTTACTTACAGTAGTGGCCAAAATTATTAGAACACTAGTATTTTCACCAGCTAAAAATGGTTTTAAGTCAGTTATTTCTATCTTTTTCTGTAGTGTGTCAGTAGAATATAGCAGTTTACATTTCCTAGCATTCATTTTGCCATTAATTGTAATGATCTAATGAGATTTTTGTTTGCACAAGGAGTCAGTGCTTAACAAGGAGTCACTGCACAACAGCCAGTGCTCCACACAGAGATCTGATCTCACCATCATCCAGTCTGTCTGGAATGACATGAAGAAACAGAACAAACTGAGACAGACTAAATCCAGAAGAACTGTGGCAGCGTCTTCAAGATGTTTCAAGAAACCTACCTGCAACTACTCACAAACTACAACAAAAGATAGAAATAACTGACTTAAAACCATTATTTTAGCTGGTGAAAATACTAGTGATCTAATAATTTTGGCCACCACTGTACATATTACAAACTTTACAGTTGTTTATGTAATAAGCATTTCTGATGACACAATAATCCATGTTTTGTGTGTGTGTGTGTGTGTGTGTGTGTGAGTGTGTATGTGTGTGTGTGGGTGGGTGGTGGTCTTACCTTTTCCTGGGTCAAACAGAACAGGAACTGATGGTCTCCTGATCATGATTGGAAATGTGGCCTTGTGATTCTCAAAAGTGAAATAAACTAAGGAAAGAAGACATTTTATGGCATTTAAGTGACTGTTCCTTACAATAAGAACCAAACTTTATTATTATTATTATTATTTGATTATTATTTGATTATTTTTTACAGTGATTAAAATTTGGCTGGTTAGTTTTTTTTCTATATGTATGATGGAACATTTTAAAATCTTTCATATAATCATAAAGGCCCTTTCACATCAAGAAGGTTAGGCTAAAAGGATACCTACATGGCGTCGACATTTAATTAGGCTATCAGCAAGCAGCGTCTGCAGTTTTCAGTGTTCAAGCTTTTAAAAAGTCAATCAAGTTAGTTGTGATTGGATGTCAGTTTTTTTAATCGTTCATCAGTTGGAAAAATTCTTTCTTAAAAATGATTCCCGTTGTTGCATACGTTGTTGCTAAACTAGCCTTAATTAAAAGTAATTTAAAGAACGTTAGTTCTTTAAAAGTAAATTAAAAGTAATTTAAAGAACTCAACTGATTCATTCAAACCACGGATTCATTCAAAAACGAAAGAAGTGGTTGTCTTTATAAACGAATATGCATCGCCATATTCACAATAGCCTACAGCACGGCCTCTCGTATCTTATTGCTTACTTATACAAAATATAACTGAAATAACTGTAATAAAATATAACTGAACTGAATTTTTTTGTAAAACATTGAGGTACTTAATTTCTTGAAAAAAAACAACTCACACATTTAGAATCTTTCTAGGAACTGAATAGATTGGTTAGCATGTAAATTAACTTGAGCGTTAATCCTGCCTTTTCATCACTGTGTGCTTGAGCAACACACTTACATGTAGGCCTGAGTGTCTGTCCTGTACATTTATATTCAGCCTTTACCCAAGTCTGATGTTCAGATGTGGTAGATGGTACTGGTGTAGGTCACTCTGGACAGCAAATCATTGAGTTGTGTGAGGTTGCTGGATGAGATGGTCAGTTCAGTCTGACCCTGTCCTTCCACCTGATCTCCATCCAGAACATCATCCACTGAAAGCACTCCACTCTTCACACTCAAAGACACCTGCAGACATGATTGTGATTAATACAAATTAAGTACTTTAAGTTCACATCTAGAATAGAAACTGAATTCAAGATTTTGCATTTTACTCTTAAATATAATTTAATGGTGAAAACTGAATTTTAAAGTAGGTAAATGAAAAAAACTGAAAAAAGAATTGGTTTAGAAACAATTTTCACTCAGAAATGGCTAATTTCATAAATAATATATGTAACACTGAATTAAACATGAAATTTTGAATTAGAAAAAGTGAAACAATATTAAATAATATATTATTTACAAATTAAAAAAAAAATTCTTACAGTGTACTAGAGCTTTTACCTACATTTTTTTATATATAAAAAAAACAGCACAAATGGCATTGTTTGCTTAACCTTGTACACCTCTCTCTTGTTTGTTGTTATATCTCTCACTAGTATTTGAAGAGCTAGACCTGAAATGATGATATAAAACAAACAATTCACTTAATTGATCAAAGGGAAATATACTGTCATAACATTTTTTTATATTCTAAATAGTGTATAAGGTTACGTTTTCGTCCGTTAAACAACACTCCTAAACATGACTCATTAAACAGGGAAAATTCACCTGGTATCAAACTTTTCTTCAAAGGAGCTACCTTGAAACCTGTAATTGGATATTGGAGAGGAGAGTTGGCTGGGGCGATAATAATATCTGCATTTGTCCTTCTCCTGAAAAAAAGGGCATGAAAAATACCACAATATTGGAAAAACTGTATAAATTGCTCCCAGAAAGTCTAATAAAAGGAAGATGATTAGAATGTTTGAATGCACCCTTGCTAAGAGATAATATGATGGAGCAAGTCAGTCCTCATTGAGCGATTTACTTCAAAACAACAAAGATCACACATATGACTGCCAGAAAATCAGATATGAAATGTGCATTTAAAGTCACACTCATGACAAATGACATGACACATGGGGCCAGTTTTACTAAACAGGGCAAATTAGCACGAGAGCACAATTCCAAAACAGCGCAGATGGGCGTGGAAATTTCTGCGGGTAATTTACTAACAACTTACAAATTAAAGAACACAGACGCAACTTCTCATTTACATATCGACCAACGCAATATACCAAGCGCAGCGCAAATTAGCGTTGTCGCAAACAAAGAATAAAGAAATTGAAAAGAACCGGAGGCCGAAAAATGAAGGGTCGCAAGAAGTTTTGATAGACCTGGTATTGCATGACTCCTAGTTGAGGGTTCCAAGTTGTCTTTTATTTCCTGAAGCAAATTAAAATAACATTAATAACATGGCTTGACAAACGATATGTTTGGATAATGTGTTCTTCTGGCATTCCAAATAAACAAATAAATACATGTGGAAAAATCCTCTCTCTTCTACTACACGCTCTCCTCTAGCAACAATAATCGCAGCCATTTCAAGCGCAAAATTGTTTAAGACATGCTTTTTTGGGGTGTTAAATAATGGCACAAATACCAGTGATTTGACGAGAGCAAACGTTATGAAATCTCATTGTGTGATTCATTTAAATACTCTCCTCCTATAAATTTTGCATCTGAAAGGGAAATTTCTACAACTGCATATTCATTTAAAGCTGCAAGCAGCATTGAAAGGGCCCTCGCACCCAGGCTCACTGCCACCCAGTGGTTTTAGGAAAACAGCGAATGGTCAGCAATATGCATTTAAAGTGGCAAACACAGGAGGAATATGTCAAAGTCATTTATATGTGTCAAACTTCCTGCTGCCAGCTGGTGGCACTATGACTATAACTGAATATTAGCATGTGTCTTCATGCTAGGACTCTTACCAAACATGTGAAGTCTATTGCAGATTGGACATTGCATTTTTTAAGTTAGTGTAAAACCAGTCATTTCCTGTTTCCAGCAGGTGGCGCTATGATTATAACAGAATATTGGCCTTCAGATGTGTTCAGGACAGGACTCTTATCGAGCGTGGGGCAGATCGGACATTGTATGGCTGAGTTACAACAACTTCCTTTTCCATGGCGAAACATTGAACTTTGTCAGGCTGCCAAGGACACACCCTTTAACGAAAACTCAAGATCTTCACAATTTATCATTGCAAAGGGCTTTCGTGTAGACTGACCAAATATAATGTTAATATCATTAAATCTCTAGGAGGAGTTTGTTTAAATACAGCGCCTGAAAATGGCAAAAATGGCACAAAGGTTGCCAAGAAAATTCAAAATAACAGACTTCCTGTTGGGTTTCGGACTTCGTACCATGGGACTTTTTTGTAGGTAATGATGTGTTACATGTATCTACCGAATTTCGTACATGTATGTGAAACATAGCTCGAGGGGCACTTTGTTGAAATTTTATAGGTGGCGCTATTTAGCCATTTTGCCACACCCACTTCTGAAACACATATCAGATGTCAATTTTCGCCACTTCTGGCACGTGTGCAAAGTTTCATGAGTTTTCAAGTATGTTTAGGCCCTCAAAAATATGATTCATTTTGGAGAAGAAGAAGAAGAAACTGAGCAATTCCAATAGGGTCCTTGCACCATCGGTGCTCTGGCCCTAATTAGGTCAGGCGCAAAAATATCTTTGTCCACGCCTTTTCAGTGCTAATTTGTCACTGCGCGTCTTTAGTAAAACCTGACAGTACTATTTTAACGCCAAAGGACAGTTTGCGCTGGCGCAAGCTGTTAGTAAATCCGGTCCATGGTCTTGTGTTACAGGACTGCGGGCGAGATGAAGAGAAATTCAGAATACCTGATTTGTTCTTGCTTGTACTCATTCGCTCTGCGTTCCAGAATATTATCTAATTGATCTGGCGCAAATTGCCTGCTGAGTTCAGCTCCTTGACAAGAAACATTTGGCCTGAGGAGTTGTAAAGACCACAGATTAGGCAGAGCATCTAAACTGGAACTACTTAAGACTAATTAGGAATATTTTAATGACACTTACCTTGAGTTTTTATCTTGTTCAGCACTTGCACTGTTTAACAGAATAAAGTAAGCAGATGTAATCACATTGCTTAGTAAATAGTCAGACAATTGGAGGTTCAGGTACAGACTATTTGTAAATTTAGAATGCAACACTGAACACAAGTAGAAGAAACTAAAAAGTTAAATACAATTTTACAAATGGGTGTTTCTTCAAATTTGACCACTTTTATGCCCCATCTTTTTAGGGGCCATGCACAGAAGGGGCGAAGCACTGTAAATCTGTTGTTCAAAGTCTAATTTAAACATAAATACTAAACTTTTAGGATTTTGAAAAGTTTAAAAAACAATTTAAGAAAATAGCTGCAACAGAAATATTTAAGATTCTGCACTATTTTAACCAGAAAAATTAAAAATGGCACTTAATGCCCAAGGCTGCCAAACCCTGATTTAGATTAGAACTTTTAAAGTGACGTCAATAGAGGAGAAGCTTATGCTGAATAAACTGCTTTCACGAGGGAACAGTTTATTATTTAAGGAATCAAAAGACTATCTGCTAATCTTCATCTTGTTCGCCATTAAACATTAATTTTGGTTTGCTCTATCACTAACTTAAAAGGATCCTGTGCAGTTAATGAGTGTTATCAGACTGATAGTTCAAACAGCTGATAAAAACATCATAACTCACAAGTAATCCACACTTCATCTAGTGAAGTGAAAATATACTTTTAACTTTAAAACTTTGCTTCCAGCTAATATATGGGTTATCTATTCATAATAAAACAGTCCAAAACAGTTCTAAACAAATATGCTGGTGGATTTTGATGTGAGAGGAAGCATTATTATAGATTATGGACTGGTATTTTGGCCGGAAGTGAAAGTTTAATAAAATGTCTTGATGGATTTGTTTCTTAATGCACAGCTTTTCACTTCACAAGATGTTAATTGATAGACTGGAGTTGTGTGGATTACTTGTGAATCATTGTGATGTTTTCAATTTCAACTAAGAGAGTTCATATTGTAAGGGGGTGTTTACATGACACCATTTTCAAATGGTGAACTAAAAAACTTTTTATTCATTTTAGCTGTTTATTTACACCACAACACCATTGTACATCCTTGTAAACCACAACAAAAAATAAAAAAAACTTGTGAACTACAAACAAAGTGGCATCGCCAACTACAGTGAATGTGTTTGTGTTCAATTTTTTTGGAATGAGTTATGTACCTATCTCTCAGGAAAAAACAAATGTTAGAATATGTATAAACACATTTGATATTATTTTCCGTTATTTTAATTCTAACTCTTGTATTCAATATATTGTTAATCTTTTTATTATACTTGGCAAACTTTTTTATTCACAAGTGTAAATTTTTGGGTAAGAGCCCAGTACTGTCAATTTTTTTGGTTGACTATAATTCTTACACTTTGTCCTTGATTGGCATAAAAAACAAAAAAATCAATCAAAAGTCAAAAATTGCTTTCAATGTTTAACCTTGTATAATTTCCCCCCTCTGGTTTATGTTATTTATTTAATTATTGTTTTTTTTTTTGTTTTGTTTTTTGTATTTTGTCCTTTACTGTTTTTGAGGTTGTTGTGGTTTTGTACTTGTTCTGTAGTGTTTTGGCATCAATAAAAAAAAAACCCACACGAAACCACTGAAACGGACTCAAAACGATGTAGTATACATGCAAAACCAGTATGTGGCGCTGTAATTCTGCCACAGAGACACACTAAAAACAGAGAAGAAGACTTGGAACATGCACATAAACATTGCGCGCTGTATGCAAACCAAACACAACAAACAAGAAAAGCTAGTAAAGTTCGTAAAGCTAATAGGCTCATTAGATTCTGCAGCATGAACACAAGCATGTAGTCCGCAATTGTTGTTGTTGTTACATGACGTAGTGGTGTCTGACTAGGGGTGATGACATCATCATTTCACAAAATATACGGATTGGCTGTACACACGAAAATGCAAAGATGTCGTTTTCAGATTTATCCATTCTTGGACCCGGTTTCAGGCTCACAGAATGCTGGGTCCTTCTGGATGAAACACCGATATGATACAAAATTTTTACTTATACTGCTAAACGTGTCTCCGTGTGGACCTTAGTCGTTTTCCCAGATTTGTGTGAACACAGATTGTTTTGACGTCTGTACGTGAAACCTTTCAACATTTTTCAAACATTTTTTTCATTTTTAGTGCATTGTTGTCGTATAACTGTACCCTAAACAGTAGTTGAGATCAGGTGTATTTGATGAAGACAAGAAACAAAATGTGCAGTGTTGGGGATACTCCAGGAATTTTATTGGGAACTGTTGTAAAAGTTCAGAGTGCTGTAAGTGCTCAGTTGAAGAAACACCCTGTTACTAATACTGCCGTCACATGCTACCGGAATTATCATAAATGCGAGTTTTCTAGTTGTAAATTGGACACAAACAGCCTCCCTAGCCACATTTACAGCTGGAAAACTCAGAGATAATTTTGATACCTGAGTTTCCGAGTTGGGCGAGCCATAAACTTTAAATATGGCGGAGGAGAGAAAAGTAGCAGTAGTACTGTAAAGTTTTATTAGTTTTTCTCACATAATCTACGTTGCTTTCTCCTGCCATTACACTCATGTATATTTACGTATATAAACAACAATTTAATGCATATTGTATGTATTGAACACAGCAAAAATAGCATTTATTTACCGAAATTTTGGAATCGTCAGCCAGCTGAATATCTAGGTAGTACTGTGAATGTTTATATGGCTACCAATGAATGGGATGCTACATTTTATACAAAACCTGCTGGAGATTGATGTAATATCTTCTAATCTATATCTTTTGGCTTTAATAAAATTTCCCCAAGAAACAGAATGAATAGGCTGTCCACCATTGTTTCTGTTCTTCCTGACAACAAAGCACTTGAACACAACAAACTCATAAATACAATTTCCGAAGTGGCAAGCAGGAAGTTTCCACTAGCGCATGAAGGCAGCATGAAATCAACACTGTGCACAGGTTGCTCTAAAATCAGTGTAAATCATTTTGAGAATTTTCTAAATAACAAGAAACCAACACAGACTAAGATAAAATAAATATTAAAAAAGGACTACGCATACCAATGTATAGGTATGCTTTTCTTGACTTTCAACATGCCACTTTGTATAAAGTAGATGCTCAGTGCAGTACCAAGAAAAATCAGGAAACAAATCAGGCAGATGCACCTCATGCACTTCATTGAAAGAACAGTTACACACAGCAATAACAGTAACACTGGAACACTTGTATACTGGAACTTTTTAATGAATGCTAAAAACATGCAAAATGAATGTAAAGCTTGTAACAACTGTAAGAAAAAGATGATGAGGACGTCGAAGATCTTGATGAAAAATAATCCTTTATTACAGCGTAGCAGTGACAAAGTACAAACAGCACTTCGGATTCAGCAGGTGAAAATAGATCCCCAACATCTAAGCTCAATCGTTTTATACTGTATTACGTTCATGCTTCCCGCTCCCATATGTAAATGAAGTTGCGTTTTAAATGTAAGTGCCCAGGATAACAATGAAAGTGATCGCCTTCCGTTCCCACATCTTTGGTAGACTTTCAGGTGGGGAACGACCAAATGTTAAGGTAATAAAGATTAAAGAGAATCCCTATCAGTTGTTTCCTGTATCCTTTTGGTCATGGTGGTTCTCGATGGCCTGCACGTTCCCATGCTATAGTGACGGAGTATCACTCTGGAATGCTATTTAGTATCATTTAAACGGCCAAAATCTCTCTATATGATAATTAAGCTCTTTGGCAGAAAGGGTATGGTTTTTAAAACCATTTGGAGTAGAGGCTGAGTCGGGGGAGCAGACTAGTTTCTTACAGTCCCCTCTTTGATGCTCTTTGGCCCAAAAGAGGCATCACGCCACTCTCGTTACACAGATTACCTCCTTCCAGGCGGGTGCCCAGTGGCGGTGACGCCCCTGTCTTGGGTTGTCCACCTCCGGCCAAGGCAAATCTTGCCCGTCATTGAGTCGACACCTCATGCACACACTGGTTACAACTCCGTTTTCATTTGAGCAAAACTATCACATTTATTTTTTATAAACAGGATTTGTTTAAATTTGAAAAATGTTTCTAGGGTTTGGAAGAGGTAATCGAGAACCATCACAACCAACATAGACGTCATTGATCCTTGAACTATCTGCAATTTGACGTTTACCATAGAACATGCAGCATAACATAATGCATTTGACACATAATTAGGAAGATACAAACATTTTCTTGGGTTTGGGAGAGGAGCACTTGAGAACCATACCAGCAAAAGGGATTTTCTAAATGTACTAAACATTATGACAGTAAAAACATAGCCTAAAGCCTAAGGAGCAAAAACATCAATCAACAGGCAACATTGTGTGTGTGTGTGTGTGTGTGTGTGTGTGTGTGCGTGTGTGCATGTAGAATGAGCTTTATCTACTGTGTTTTCTTCACGTGCGTTCTGTCCCTTTTATCAATGTGAACATCCTTTGTCCACATGTGTGCATTCAATAGACAATAATATATTTTCTGCATTTGAGTATGCATATATTTGTGTCTTTCTAGTGTCATGTGCAGTGAGTCTGTGTCTTTGTGCATTTCTTTGTGTGGGTATGTCCTTTGCCCACTTGTTTTCCATCTTGGTGGGACGACTGCTGTCCATAGTCTCTGAAATGGTTTGATCTCTCCTTGTTTCTCTTTTCCATTGTCCATTCATTTCAATTTGGAAAAGTCCTTCTAGAAGAAGCATTCATTGCTGTTGTTGCAGTTTGTGAAGTTCCATCAGGTCCATCCATGCCATGGTGGGCCTCAGGGGTTCTAGATCTTTTAGGCTTGGAGTTCTGAATCTTGCAGGTCTGGAAATCTCTGGATGTCCAATTCTGATGATCACTCTATTCTTTAAGAAGTCCTCTTTCTTGTGGAAGTCCCCTGGCTCCACTAGTTCTGCTGGCCTTCTCGTCCTTCAGATGACCGGATCATCATTCTCCAGGAGGTTACACCTTTCAAGCAAACATCTCAATGCTTATACCTGAAACAAGATCAAAAAGAAGTGGTTGCCCCCCCTTTCCCCCACAGTAATCTTTTCACATTTAAAACATCATTGTTACAGAAATTTAATCACAGAATGCAATTAAATTATTTATCAGAAATTACATTTAAATATCAATGCCATTAACACATTTCTCATAAATTATAAAGAATCACCCCCCTTTTGATAGTAAACATATTTTCCTAAAATATAATACTATCATAAAACAATTCCTCCAATTCACATCAGCATCTGCTTGTGACTGAGCTACAGTCCTGTTCCTGCAGTGCTGTGTCTGGCAAGGTGTGAATGGCTTCTTCCTTATTTCCTTTCAGCAGTGCCAACTGGGTTTCTAAACTGCCTATCTTCTTAAACAAATCACGGTAGCCCATCCTTCTTTTGTGTGAAAAGTGACACTGTCTTGCCTTGTGCCCCAACCTTCCACAAACAAAACATGCATAACAGAGAGTGACACCTTCTGAATTTATTCTTTCAAATCTCCAAGGTCTCTGATGGCTTCAGTCTGATTGCCTCTGTTATTAGGGGGTCACTCTGTTGAGCACTTTTCAGGTCTACTGGTTCACTAATGTTGATAGCAGCAATTGATTCTTGTTCTGTGTTACCTGAAAATGTTACTCCTTCCACAGCAGCTCTCTTTGCTAACTCATCAACAATTAAATTACCATACTTAAAGCCTTGTCTGTCCATTACTTCTGGTGTTCATTGACTTTCAACAAAGCAATCTTATGGATGTTATTCTTTGCAGCTGACCACAAAGCCTGAATTGGACCACAATGAATCAAAGGTTGACCATCTGCACTAGTAAAACCCCTTTTTTGCCAAATCGGAAGATATTCTGTAAGAGAGTTAACTACAAAGGCAGAATCCGAATAAATATTCAAATCTGAATCTGAAATTACCTCTAGCGTTTGTAGCACGGCTGTCACCTCTGCTTTCTGAGCTGAAAAATGGGGTGGACATTTATACAGGTAATTTCCTTTGTCAGAATGGATGGCGAATCCTGTATGATATTGCCCATCTTGCCAATATCTAGAACCATCAACATACACATCCACAGCTCCTTCCGTTGCTTTTACCTCAAATACACTTTCAGGTGGGCGGGTGTGTTCATCTTCACAAGTGTGTGGTGTACCTTCATACAGGAGTGTTCGGGGAAGCATCGAGTTGGGCTTGTATACAGTTTTCAAATTTTTAGACCCTAATTCTAACGTCCACCTGCCTAGTCTGGCGCTGGACACTCCCTTCACCTTCCCGTTTAAAAGAAGCTGCAAAGGTGTGTGCGGAGTATGCAATGTTACTTCATTGAAACCATAAATGTATTCAAAATGTGACATTGCCCAGTGGACGGACAGCAGGTGTCTCGTACAGGAGTCAAAAGCTTTTTCGACTGGGGAAAGTACTCGAGAAGCATAAGCAATAGGACGCAAATTTCCCTGAACTTCTTGAAGGAGGACAGCTGAAAGAGCTTCCTCCGTTGCAGCTGTCTGCAAAATAAATGGCTGTGTTCTGTCTGGATTGCGCAAGGCTGGAGCTTCCATCAGTGCCTCTTTCAATTTTTCAAAGGCTGTCTGATGATCAGGACCCCAATCTAAAGAATCATTTTTCTTCTTTTTTCCTGAAAGAAGAGTGTTCAGAGGTTTTGCAATGTCTGCGAAGCCTTCAATGAATTCTCTACAAAATCCCACTATGCCTAAAAATGACCTCAACGCTGTTACTGATACTGGAACTGGGAGTCTCTGAATAATTTCCACCTTGTGTGGATCAGGTGTACGTCCCCCTTTACTTATCTTAATGCCTAGATAAGTGACCTCCGACTTGAGCATCTGAGCTTTTTTTGGATTCAATTTTAGTCCAGCCTCTTTTAGTAACTGGGCTTGAATTCTGCCAGTAAAGTGAGATGTTCCTCCCTAGTAGCTGTCTGTAACAACAAATCATCCACATACTGAATCAGACATTCAGGCTTAGAAAACCGTTCCAGTATTTTAGCTAAACACTGGTGGAACAGTGTAGGTGAGTTCACAAAACCTTGTGGAAGGACATTCCATGTATGCTAAAAATGTTCAGGAACTTAAAAGCAAATTTATACTGACATTCTGGATGTAATGGAATTGACCAGAACCCATTGGACACATCAAGGGCCGAGTAATAGCTAGCTTCTGGTAAAAGAGATGCTAACACATCGGGGGTGGAAGCCACTACAGGTGCACACGTCTGTGTACATTTGTTAAGTTCCCTGTAGTCTATGCATAATCTCCAAGAATCATCTGGTTTGCGAACAGGCCAAATTGGGGCTAATGATGGAGAAAAACATGGTCTGATGACACCCTGTTCTAATAAAGAATCCACAGTACGCTGTATATATGAATTTGCTTCATCTGGATAATTATACTGTCTGAGAGAGGGTGGGTCACGCCCCTGAATCTTCACTTCCATCACACTAGTATCAACTCGGCCACAATCATGTTTCGAAATAGCAAAAACACCTCTGTTTTTACTCAAGAGTTCAGATAGTTCGGAATCGTCCACTGATAACAAAACATCTAAATCATAATCCTCCGACTTCTTGATTGCATGTACAGCATGTACATCAGAAATCTCTACAACTTTGTCTTCATTCTGAGGATTACGCCCGAATGCAATATTTGCCATAGTCAATAACATAACCACGCTTGGTCATAATGTCTGAACCTAGGATACTGCGACCATCACCTGTTCTGCTGAGCCAGGCTTTTTCTTTAAACTCATCTTTGCCAATCTGAAATGACATGTTATCTGTTTGCGATGCTAGAGAAATTGTGCCATCAAAACCCTCTAATGTTATTGTATTTTTACTTTTCTGTGAGGGATTATCTGAATGAAGGATTGTTAAGGAAGCACCAGAATCTACTAACCAATCATTGCATCGACCTCCAACAGCAATATTTACGATTGGTCTACCATGATTGTCTCGTGACAGTGGTGCTACATGTGTTATGGAGGCCTTAGATCCCTATGCTGAAAAAGACTTGTCGTGAGAGTTCTGCTTCTCCATATGAGAACGCATTTCCTCATTCTCCTTACTCAGCCTGTCTACTGACATAGTTGATGTAAATCAATTTTTGGACCTGATTTCTTAAGGAAACTTTACATTTCCCTAGAGATGTGCCACATTATTTGCCACATGAATAACATACTGGGAGATTATCAGGGTTGGGAGGTGAATCACCTCTGTTTCTCCACTGACGTGATCTTCTCTTTTCCAAGAGACCTTATGACCACTACTCTGATAGGGCTTTTTAGCATTTATTACAGACACAGGATGTGTTTTCTTTGTATTAGCATTATTATTGTAAAACTGTGTCATCTTAGCAATAATGTCACTATAATCAGATTGAGGTGTCACAAGCATTGTCACAGCAGCATGGGTGAGTGGGTCACATTTGCTAATCAAGGCAGATTTGAAACGAACATCATTCTGAGTAATATCAGGATTGCCACTGAATGTTTTAAATGTCTCCAGTAGTCGTTCTGAAAATGTAGCTGGATGTTCCCCTTTCCTCATTTGAATTTCATATATTTTATCCCAGTTATTTGACCCATCAACCTAAGACTTCAAGCAATGCCTGTTTCCTCTCTGATTTATTTGCAGTTTTGTCTTTACTTTCTGAGTTAAGGCTCCAGACAAAGTGTCAGGTAGGCACATTCTTAACAACACGCATGCATCGCCATCTGTGAATTTGTAAACCTCAGCATATTCTTCCAATTTTTTTAGAAAATCTAATGGATCTCGTTTAGCAGGGTCAAATTTTTGAATGTTGTTGATCACAGCTTCCAGTTCATTTGGATTAAACCCTCTGACCATGGTAGAGGTCATTGGTTCTTCTCCTTCCTCACTATTACGCATAGTTGTAGTAGCATGAACTGGTGCCATAGGGAATCTAGCTGTGCAGTCAGAATATTGAGAACTGAATGACTCAGAATCTTTTTCCCAACTCTCATCTTCCCACTTGCATACTCTTTTTTGTCTTACAAATCTAGCATTTCTGGAATTGAGTGACGCGGTGTCTTACTGCTGTTTTTCTTAGTTGTGCCATTCTTTATCATAAACTGACAAGCAATCTTTGCTTCCTCCAAATCGTTGGACAATGCTTCTACAGAGGATCTAAGCATAGTATTGTTAGTTGTAAGACGTGTGATCTCATTCTGCATCCTAATTTTTTCTTCTTTCCATATTGTTTCACTTGCATAGTAATTTTTAGTAGATATTACTCCTAAACAGAGTCGCTCATTTTCAGCCTCTTGCTCATCTGCTCTCCTCTTAGTTACTTTGTACGATGCTAGAACTGCTTGAAGCGCATTGGCAATTTTTCCTTTTTTGTTCCTAGGCATTTTTGGATAGTTTTCGAATTTAGAGATGGCCCATTCATATGGTTTATCAACAATCCTCTCTATTCCATCAAACATGCCCTGAGTGCCGTGTTTAGCGATGTATTCATGATCCATTTACTTCCAATTTTTTCAAAATCTTATTGAACTAAATACGGTAATTCAAACTTTGTTCTCTCTCTTTTTTAAATTTTTATATATATAGATTTTCACAAACAGCCTTTTTTCTAGCCACAGTTCTTTGGGCTCAAACTGATATTTATCAGATTAAAAACAGTGCCACAGTACGTTGGGCAAAAACCACACTGCTTCGGGTTACTGTTTAAACTTCACAGAGTCACGGTGCGTGAATCTACACTATAACTTACGCAACAGTTATGAAATAATTCTGTGACCACACTCGTCAGGGTCAATTCAGTTACTAGGAATTTCATCAGAATTCTCACAACTACACAGTCCGTTTTCAATTACGGTGAAACTTACAACTCTGTTCAGTTACTTTATAAACAATGGCTCTAATACAACTCTGCTACCACACTACGTCGGGCTGATTCAATTACTTTAGAATCTTAACAGAATTATAACAGGCCAACAACACGTTTCAGTTACTTTAGAAACTTTGACTTAAGCACTTTGCTTCAGTTACTTTAGAAACAACGATTCCAATACAACTCTGCTACCACACTGCTTCGGGCTGATTCAGTTTCGTTAGAATCTTAAACAGAATTTGTAGAGAATAGGCTTAAGAACTCCTCCTGCTAATAGTGAATAAACTAGATTCTCTTCTATCCTTACAATTTCTTCTCTAGATTTTTTTTAAACGAGGGGGTTCCCTGACAAAACCAGCAAAAAGAAAGAAACCGCTTTTCTTACCTTTCCCTGCTTTTTGGAAATCCCCCCCGTTGGGTGAGAAGGGTCTGGCTGCAGACTTCCACTTGCACTCTCAGTACTTGCACGCTCAGACACTTGCGCTTCCGCGGGTGACGTCACTTGCAGTCTTTTTTATTTTGTTCTATTTATTAATTTTTGTTTGAATCTCTCAACATTTTACAACAGTAGCCAGGTGGTGAAGACAAGAAAAAAGAAACTAAATTACAATGTCACTTGCAATCGCCGCGTGCACTCTCCGCTACCTGCGACGTCGCTTGCATTCGACACGAATCGTGTGCGTTGCCAATGGAGACGAGACGCTGTGGTGCTTAAACGATTAAAACTAATTTAGTACAATAACGGACAGGGTCCTGCAAGTCATCTGTAGGAGAAAAACACAAGACCTGCAAATCCGTGGCTACAGAACAGCAGAATATGAACGCAATGCGCAAAGTTTCTAGAAAACCATAGAAAACCATAAACACTTAATATGGCTTAATGTGTTAATATAGTGCTATTAAAATATCAAATTCAATATACAGTTTATTAATATAATAAATATGTATATAGTATTTTCCTCCCATACCGCAAAACATGGGATAATGTGGCATAATGGACTAAGATGATAAAGAGCAAACTCAACTCATTTTAATAATGCTCCTCATCATTATTAAAATACACATAACTAATGTACAGGCAGGTGAGCCCAGAATAAGCATATACATAAAGTTTCCGTTAAGCATTTTTCCAAAATAGAATCAGCGGTCTACAGCTCTTTTATATCATTGTCTGTCAATTAAGCTATATTCGTGTTTTATTTAAAATGATTTTCTATGGGAGGAAAATGTTTAGCGTGCAATTTAATGCATTGCAAATCCGTTTAATATCTTAAAAATGCATTTCATAATGCAGGTTCATATCTATGGTCTGTCTTTGTGTCAACAAGACTTATAGAGCTAATGAATTGTCTTTATCATCTTAGTCAAGGCTAAATACCCTTAAGTCCTTATTATTATTATTATTATTATTATTAAATTTAGTCCATTATGCCACATTAAGCGTTTTTGCTGTATGGGAGGACAAGTGAAAGTTTTGCGTATTGTGTTCATGGCCGTCTTAACACCTTCAGCAGTACCATTTAATAATAACTATACATCAGGTACATCTTTTAATTGCACTTAATGTATCTTAATACATACGACATGTCGTGTTTATGGTTTCTGCGGAGGAAAGCGACAACGAGAAACTTTGCGCGTGCGTTCATATTCTGCTGTTCTGTACAGTTTGGTGTTGTCTTTTCTCCTACAGATGACTTGCAGGACCCTGTTCGTTATTATTACTAAATTAGTTTTAATGGTTTAACCACCACAGCGTCTTGTCTCCATTAGCCTTTACGATTCGTGTTGAATGCAAGTGAAAAGCGTCACAGGTAAGCGAGAAAGTGCAAGCGTGATTGCAAGTGACATTGTAATTTAATTTTCTTTTTTCTTGTCTTTTTCCACCTGGCTACTGTTGTAAAATGTTGAATTCAAACAAAAAATAAGTAATAAATAGAACAAAATAAAAATAAAAAAGACTGCAAGTAGCGTCACTAAGCGGGAAGCCATAAGTGTCTGAGTAGAGTCTGAGAATACAATACTAGGAGTGCAAAGTGAAGTCTGCAGTTGGGTGGCTACTTCAATGTAAGAAAAAGATGATGAGGGCGTCGAAGATCTTGATGAAAATAATCCTTTATTACAGCGTAGCAGTGACAAAAGTACAAACAGCAGCAGTTCAGCGGAGTGAAAATGAATCCCCAACATCCTAAAGCTCAATCGTTTTATGCTGTGTTACGTTCATCTTCGCTCCATATGTAAGTAAATTGCGTTTTAAATGCCAAATTCACAGATAACAATGAAAGTGATAGCCTTCCGTTCCCACATCTTTGGTAGACTTTCAGGTGGGAGCGACCAAATGTTAAGGTAATAAGATTAAAGAGAATCCCTATCAGATTGTTTCTCTTATCCTTTGGTCAGCAGATGGTTCTCGATGGCCTACTGCCGTTCCCATGCTATAAGTGACGAATTATCACTCCGGAGATACTATTTACGTATCATTTAAACGGCCAAATCTCTCTATATGATAATTAAGCTCTTTGTAGAGAAAGGAGTATAGTTTTTTAAAAAAACCATTTGGAGTAGAGGCTGGGTCGAGGCAGACTAGTTTCTTACACAACACAAAGATGAGTAAATGATTTACATTTTTGGGTGACCTAACCTAGTGTTAGTGTTACAGGCTTATAAACAACTGCAACACGTAACCAAGGTGGACACACACTTCTTTTGTTTTTTAAAGGAATAGTTTAGGAATAGTTAAAGGAATTTTCTCACCCTCTGGCCATGCAAGTTTTTTCAGTTAGTTTTTTTTTTCTAAACAGATTTGGATAAATTTAGTATGTACTGTAGCAATTTAGCTACATCTTGGATGGCCTGAGGGGAAGTAAATTTTCATCAGATTGAGCTACTCCTTTAAGATATATTTTTGTGGGTTTTTTTTCACATTTATTAAATAAAGCAGAGAGAAACATGAAGCAATGGGAGATGTGAGAAGGGAACAGGGAGGGGAAAACCACACAAGCTGAGACACTCCAGTTGTTTGATGCGTGGCTGCACCATATGAACATGGCTACCAAACACACACTTAAAATAAATGCTCCTAAGGCTGACACAAGTAAATTTCATATTTCTGCAAAAAGTGCATTTTGACAACATTTACTCGAGTCCCCTGTCACATTACTGCACCATATTTGAGCGCTGCCCATGAGCTCGTATCTCGAATGGACGTTAGTGCTTAGCAGCCATTGTTTTTTGTTTATTGACCGTGGATCTAACCTGATCTGTACTAAAAACGAAGAGGTGTTAAGACAAAATCTAAGCATGAAAACCATTAGTGAAAGCATTATGTAAGTGCACTTAGTCATCAATAAAAACAATAGCCACAAAAGCCATCATCGCCGCTTCTCTAACGTTATTTACTGTAGATCCAGACTCTCTTGTACAAGCTTAGAAATTAGCAAAATGAGAACCACATAAGGAAACCCGACAAACGTATGATGTATTTACCAGTATAAAATGATCGTTTCAGAAGAGCAGTAAAGTCCAGTCTTTTTAAAACCTCCCAATCTTAGCTGCTTTCTCTTTTGAACATAGAGATACCCTGCTCCTCCTTGTCCAGTGGCCGGAATAGAGCTGATCACTTTACACCGCACCAACTAGGCTAGAGGTACAGAGTTATTGTATATCAGATTTCTTGCGCATTAATGTTAACATAATGCATTTACAAATTGAAGGAGTGGAAAATCTGCAGAGAGTAATGTACCTAAACCCCAGACAAATGTCTTTATCTCTAATCAGCTTGACATGACAGGCTTCCAGTGTGACATGAAACATGACAAAACTGTTAAACTGTGAATAACGTAACCACAAAACCACACTATACCACACTATAGTTTTCTGTTGAAAATCAGGAAGGGCAAAAGTGAGCACACTTATCACATACTGTAGACATTTTTTCCTCTATATATATTATATATATATAGAATAAATGCTCTGAAAGAAACTCATTGCAAGTGTTTTTTTTTTTCTTTTTCTTTTTCTTTTTATTTGGTTGTCTTGTGTTTTCAGTTCTTTTAAAGACTTAAATGAAGCAAAAATCTTCAGGGTTGGGCTAAGCCAAAATAATAAACAAAACAGCTGCTAACTAAACCCAGTTTTGCAGCTACCTGTCCTGTGAAAGAAACAAAAGAAAATACAGAGCTCTTACTTATCCTCCTGACTGTACAAAAAATCAAATAATAAAAACAAAAATGTAGCTGCAAGCAGCGTTTACCAGCGTTCAAACGCTTTAAGGCATTTAAGCACATATGAAAAAAATACATTACGTATTATTTATCAAGCCTGTAACCACCTAAATCAATGATTTAAAAGAGTATTTTTGACAAATACAGGTAATTTCCCACCGAAAAATTATGTTTTTTAACGCTTATGACTGTTATAGTGCCAGCTGTGGTTTGATCTCCCTAAAACTTTGCATGCTTGTTTAGAATTACCTGTTGTGTGTGCTCAGTGGGTTTCGTGAAGTTTTGATTTTTCATTTAGGCTTATAGGCTTTTGGGTCTATTTGGACAGGCCCCTTTTCTAAACGACCCCATTGTATAGCTTCCCAAAGGGTAAATTTGGTTAATTGATTAAATTTTTTTGGTAACACTTTATAATAAGGTTCATTAATAAATCATTAACAAACATTATATAATGTTTAACTAATCATTACTTAATATATATTCACATATCTAGAAATATGAGATAATGTGCTTGTTAATGTTAACTAATTAACTTATTAAACATTACCAAATGATTAACAGATAATTATTTAATGTCAATTGAATGCTTACAAATGTCATTAAACTTTCAATTCATATGATCATGCATTTAAAAAAAAAATCTTCTCTAACAGATGGTTTACAATGATTAAAAGATTCATTAATAAATCATTAACAAACATTATATAATGCTTAACTGATCATTAGTTAATGTTTACAAATGTCACTAAACTTTCAATGCGTTTTAAAAATCTACAAATGATTTTAACAGAAAAGTTTATTTGTTAATGTACTGTTGAATGCTTACAAGTGTCATTAAACTTCAGTTCACATATTACACAGCAAAATTTCCAGTGTTGTTTTTATGGGGTTAATTTTCCAGTGTTAACAAGTGTTGATTCTGGTGTTGATTTGAAGGACATGAACACTTGCAGTGTAAATCAGTATTCAGAGTCAGCGTTATTACAGCGAGTTGACATAATTGACACTGGCGATGAGTTGATCCTATTTCCGGTCCTTGCACATTATTTCCGTTTTGATTAATGGCGGATGATCACCAGGAGCGAAGAGTGATCAAACACAGGTAATATATTTTTAAGGACTTAATTCTATCAATTTTCATATTAAGTTTATATTTCTCAACATCTAGAGTAATCTTGTAAATTCCACAACATTGTCGCATTATTTCTGTTTAGACTGCGCGGCAGACCACCGTCATGAGCCAGAGGCCAGCTTTCAAATTGAGGTAAGACTAGATAATGTTGATTAGTTTAAACATTCAACACTATTTTAGACTTTGTGGTGAAAATGTACACGATATTTTCTGTGATTCGTGTCATGTCATGTTCTGTTCACTTTGAGCAGCTAACGGTTAGGCGCGAATCTTTTTTAAACATGCACACCGCGCGCGCTGTTTCGGATAATGTTAGTCAAGTTACATGTCGCAGTTACACTCTTCTCCAAAGTACAGTGCAGAGAACGATCATGCAGTCCAGCGTTTTGCTGAACTATATTTTTGGACGCGTATGAAAAGAACCGTTCCAACACCAGAGATGTGTCTTACGTGCGCGATTCATATGGAAACGTTTGTTTACATTACGTTATCGTTTGAGAGATGATGAATGGAGCTTCTGACTGTAGCTGCTCGCTGAACTTTATTTAAAATTAACGACTATTTGCGTTTTTCTTGACCAACAGCTGTCGTCATGCTGGTGAAATTTCAATATCAATGAGTGAAGAAATTTGTGGAACTGCTTAACAATTGTGTATTCCAAGTTTTTCTCAATGAAGGTAAGCGCTAAGTTACTGCTTAGAAATTGACTAATTAAAACCAGTCATATAGCAACCAATCTTAAGCTGATAATAAAATGTCCACAGGGCTTGTTTCTAGGTTTCAAAGTTTTTCTATTTGCTTGAAATAGAAATGAGATCTGTATTCATGTTATTGTTAAAATGACTTTTCAGTTAAAAGACAGACAGTGAGAGGACACAAACTGAAGGCAGCTACATTTAAGATGTCCAGAAGAAATTGTTTCTCCTTGCATACCTGAGGGTAAGTATATCAATACTTAAATATATAAACACTTCACACATTCTTTAAAGGCATCCATAATATGATAGTGTAAAAGGTTTATCTGTAGCCCTGTATGAATTAAGCCCTGACAGACATGAATCATGGAATTGTTTTGCTTTAGTCACCCACAAGATCCTCAACCGTCATCACAAGTACTCATTCTTTCACTCTCTTTAGCTGACCATAAAGAGACAGAGCAGTGCAAAATCAATAGAGTGGGGGAACTATGACGTCACTTTGTAGGCGGATCGGCTGTTAGCATGAAACTGGTTCCTCGACAAAAAGCCAATAGGATTTTTCCATAGGCTTTTGGATTATCGCAAAAAAAATAAGCTCTGTGTTCAATCATAGTTCATGAAACTTACACGTTTTGTCCATCGAGATAATCTTCACAAAATAATATAACTTTGACGAATTTTGAAGCCTAAATAAAAGCGCCAGAACTGAAAAGCTAAACTTAGGCTATAAACGAACTACAGCACCACGGTCGCTCGCCTTCAACGTCACCTCCACCGCGCTCCAGACAACTCTCTCAAACTTATTTTTAACATGTTCAGTGAAAAGTATTTACTCTGTATATGAATTTTAATCCACGCTACATGAACCTTTTCATATAAACTGGAATAAATACAAAACTAGAGCCAAACTAAAACTGAAATGAGACATTAGTAATAAATAGTATAGAGAATAAATGAAATAATCTTAACTAAAGGACATTTAAAGCACGCATTTCTGTACATTTCGAAATAAGGTGCATTAAAAGTCAGTAAATCCTTGATTAATATGAATTAAAAACGTATCGCTGCGTATTTAATCTTTTAAATAACAGCAGAGTGAGCGAGGTTTTGGATATGGTAAGATTAAACTTATTTTAGTGAACAAAGTACCACATTTCAGCTCTCCTTTTGTTAGGGTGGTTACACAAAATGTTATTTTATCCTTGCTTCTAGAAAATCCTCAATCTATATGCTTTCTAACAGCTTTATGTGGCCGTAAACACTTAATTTTAACGTGGCTTTAAGCACTATGCATCATTAAAGTTTCACTTTCACCAAGTAAAGCCGGCAAATGTGGTGTTTACATGTAATAATCGTAATATGAGTTTACCTTATGGTCCGAACCCAGAGTCTCCGCATCAGTAAGCGATAAAACGAGCATCTTCCCTCCAAAGACATGTCGCATTTCGGGGCAAAGCAAAAGAAAAAACATTGTCGAACAACAATATAAAATGCGGGAAACTATTCGTTGGTTATTCTAAAATTAATTGAATTACAAATTATACTACAACTGGAAAATACTGCAAATTGATAAACTGTTCGGCGTGATGACGTGTAATGTCTCCGACAGTGCCTGTAGTCCCATTTAGCAACTTGTTAGCAACCGTCTTTTTTAAGAAACGTAACAACTTAAAAAAATCACGAGTGGGGTGTAACTGGTGTGTTTTATGTCGTAGAATAAAACGTGAAAGTATCTTGAGCTTGTGTGAACCACGGACCTTATTTAAGGGATTTAACCAAAATCCCATTCAAAAAACCCATTGACTCTAGGACGATGGAACCGGAAGTGCTAAAATGCTAACTCGTTTCCGGGTTTTCGCCTACAAAGTGACATCATAGTTCCACCACTCTATAGGCATCAGCCAGCAAAAGCTTTAGCATAGATGCTAAGGCAAACAGGTATGCATGCATGTTTTTCTTAACATTTGATTTGTCTGTGTAATAATTCTCTTCCATCATTTTACTAGTCTAAAGTTGTCACTTGTATTGTTGTCATGTTTAATCAGATTGTCCAAGACGCCCTGGAAAAACAATACAGTGATGAAGATGAAAACTAAGATGAGACAGACTTGTGCACTTCCATAAGGTAAAACTCACAATACTGTTGCAAAGTTTGTTTTTTATTTTGATTAAAGGGTTAATTTACTGAAATCCAAGTAGTCATGTACTCACCCTCATGTCATTCCTAATATTTCTGTCCCTGCCACTATACCACTATGATGGTTCAGAAAGTTCATAAAAAGACTGTAAAACTAATCCATATGAATTGAGTAATTTATTCTATATTTTCTGAAGAGACTTGATCGCTTTGTATGATGAACATATTGAATTTAGGCTTTTTATTCACATAAACATTTATCAACTCAAACATCAGATATGGTAAATGGAAGCTCAAGCATGAGAACCAGTGAGGTTCATTCTCTGTTAGCAGTGTTGTTTGAGCTTTCACAGGAACTGTTTGTTTGCTGATCACTGTTTGTGAATAGAAGCCTAATTTCAATCTGTTCATCATATAAGACAACCATGTCTCGTCAGAAAATTTGGACTAAACTGCTCAATTCCTATAGATTAATTTTACACTCTCTTTATGAACTTTTTGAAGCATCAAAGTGGTAGCTGTGTGGAGTCAATGGATGGACATAAATCTCTGTTTTCACTAAAGTATATTCACTTTTGTTTCAAAGATGAGCAAAAGACTTCCGGGCACGGAACAACATGAGGGTGAGTAAATGTTAGAATTTTCATTTTCGGTGAACTAACCCTTTAAAGTATACATTTCATCATCAAAAGTTACTAGTTTATGCATTCATCATTGCACATAGTAATTAACTTTTTCCACTCTCTTTTCTTTGTTTAAACTAATTTTTGTTTTTGCTATTTACAGTCCTTCACCTGCACCAGTATTGAAACCCATCTCAGTCATACCTACTGCTATTGAGAAGGATCAAGAGCAGGATCACCTTTGTTGTGTACTTCTATTATTTGCACATCTTTAATAATTTATTAATTATTTGTTAATGTTTTTGCAGTACCCAGTCTAAAGTGGAAACTATTCATCAACTGTAAATGTTTATAAACATTTACTAATCATTAGTACTTTCATGAGCAGTCATTTTGATGGCAGAAAGTGTCCCAAATGGCCGGAATTTACCTTATTTTCACATCTTTACAAATAATTTATTAATCATTTGTTCATGTTTTTGCAGTACCCAATGTAAATCATTTGTCAATGTTTATAAACATTGACTTGTGTCACTTTGAACCAAGATTATCCTTACCAATTTTCATGTCAATAGGACAAACAGTTGCGTAGTTATGGCTGTTTTTATGTTTTTTCCCTTCTTATAGCACCACCAAGTGGCCAAGCTCCGATTTTCATGTCTAATTTAATAAAGTAGGAAGGCAGTGCAAAGACTTTTTCCACAACTTAGCTCTACACAGCATCTTGTCATCAGAGCATCTTTATCGTTTGGTTTCTGTGTAGACCTGCATTCGCCTCTGTTTCTAATTATTTACACTACATGCACAAATTGGTGGGTGGGGCTAAACAGGCAGTGATGTAGAAGCAGGCCTTGATCTTCTTCTGCAGAGGCGGTGCTTATCCACACTATTACATCATAAAGTAGAACATTCCACAAGCTGTCATTTTGGCAGATTGGCTTCAAGGCAGAAGCTGTTAGTTTTTGGACTAACGACAAAGTTCTGAGTTCTGAAAATTATAGGATGTTTTATAGTACAATGACTTCTTATATGTCAATTTTGGTTTCTCAGTTCATGACCCCTTTAATGTGAACCCAGTTCAGGGTTACACTCTTAAAAATAAAGGTGCTTAAAAAGTTTCTTCAAGCGATGCCATATAAGAACCATTTTTGGTTCCACAAAGAACCATTCAGTCAAAGGTTCTTTAAAGAACCATCTCTTTCTTACTTTCTTATAATCTGAAGAACCTTCTTTTGCAACAAAGAACCTTTTGTGAAACAGAAAGGTTCTTCAGATGTTAAAGGTTCTTCATGGAACCATTTATACAAAAAGGTTCTATGGCATCGTGAAGCACCTTTTTTTTTAAAGAGTGTATAAGATATTATAAGACCAGTCAGATTGAAGATTAAATAAATAACATACATAAATTTATTCAACGCTATAAATGTTTACAAATTGTTAACAAAATATTACCTGTGTAATAATGACCAAACGTGTTACAGTCACTCAGCAACTGGCATCTTATACAGACACATAGGATAACAGGATATCATCTATTATTTATTTAACAATACAGACAAAGAGACACTGCAGACCTCAGCAGACAAGCAGTCATCTCAGAAAAACTAACATGTAGACTGATATCCATTGCTGATCAAATAAACTAATTTATAGAGAGAAATTTCTTAGTCTGGGTATCCAGCTGGTTTCATGTTTATAAAAAAAAGTATGCTGCCACATGTGAACAGGCTCCTTTTTATTTTATTTTTTTAAATTATTTATTTTAATTGCAGTTTTCTTAATGCACTTGTAGCTGTCTTGCAAGCAAAAGTAAATCAGAAACAAGGACTCACTAGTCAGAACATTCCATCGGTGGTCAAAAACAAAGTCTTTTGGGAGAGGAGGACAAAAGCCTGTCAGAACTTTATGGATTTCAGATAGTTCTTAAAGAAATGATGAAACACTTTTCTCCTCCCATCAGCTTTCTTCTAAGTTCAGAAGGCGGCATATTTGCCCCGAGGCCGATGTCTTTGGTGGCCAATGGATAGGCCTTTACAGGAAGCAACCATCAGTTGTCCAAGTCCATCCATGAAGAACTCCGAAGAAAGGCAAGGATGACAAGAAACGATGGAGCACAAGAAGGGACACATGATAAAGCCGTCTAAAGTCCATGAGATTTATCTAGGGACAAATTATAGATAATCTACAGAATATTGTTTTGTATGTGAGAAATGTATCTGATTTAGAACTAGTCTAACATAACCCTGGTCCATTTGAAACAGGTTACAGTATATTAAAAGATTAATATTCAGTATGGGTTATTATTAACTGCACTAACACTATCATATCCTTTACAACATTGACTTGAGCTGAATAATGACACTATCGCTTGTAGAGCTGCTTATGGCTGCACTGAAATCATTTCAAAATTGAAATGTGCAACAAAAACTTGAGCTAAAAAATTACTGCTTTGATGCTGCTTTGAAACAATCTGTATTGTATAAAGCACTATACACCCCCTTACAAAAGTCTTGTCGCCTATCCAAGTTGTAGGAACAACAAATAATAACTTGACTTCTAGTTGATCATTTGGAATCAGAAGTGGCTTATATGAAAGGCAAAGGCCTCTAGATTACGCTTATTTTACCAAAATAAAATCTTATCATGCCTTGATTTTTAATTATTTAATTAGGACAGAAAGGTCAGACTTTGCTTAGACAAAAGTCTTGTCACATCTTTAAAGGATTCAACCAATCACAGATTAGAGCGTCACCTGTGACAAATACTGTAATTAACACATTCCCAGGTGTGTA
>JAFVLL020042191.1:0-100999 GCA_021397915.2 Tor tambroides
GCCCACTTCAAGTTACGCCTCTCTCTTGCAGTCTGCAGACAGATGCTATTGGATTTGGACAACTTCAAGTTACGCCTCCTGCTACAAGTTATGCCCACTTCAAGTTACGCCTCTCTCTTGCAGTCTGCAGACAGATGCTATTGGATTTGGACAACTTCAAGTTACGCCCACTTCAAGTTACGCCTCTGTCTTGCAGTCTGCAGACAGACCCCTCTCGAAATGAACCCTTTTGTGAACCACTTGGCTGAAAAGCTGAAAGCTTCATGAGGCTTCATCTGGCCATCACTAGTTAAAAGTAACTGAAGCAGTGTTAAAGTTAATGAGGTAATTAAGAGAGTCATTGAGAAATGATTGACCATTATTGAACACACCTGATGTTAACAAGCAGAACCACCAAAGAAGAAAATCACACTTTTTAGGTCACCATTATAGTGATCAGTGTTTACCTTAGTTGGGCTCTTGACCCTTGACATTTTCATATTGTTTTATTTGGCTGCTATAACTGAATTATAACAGCCAGACAAACAAAGAGCAAAAGCCATCAGGTGGTGATGATTATGTTCTAACATAATCATTATTTGACCTGAATCACTGAACTCATTTAGAGTATAATCTCTGAGTTAAATTTCATTTATTGATTACAACAGCCTTGTGTTTCTACAGCAAAATATATATATATATATTTTTTTAAATTTTAAGATTTCTTAAGCTGTTCTGATTAAAAAAAAAAAAAAATCAGAAAAGTCTTTCTTTTAGGCACACACAGACGTCAAGAATCAGCGTATGAATCTCAACAACGGTGACAAACAGCATATTCAGATAAACATCAACTCTGAACATCACAAAACACAATACTAAAAAGTCATATCAAACAGTAAAAAGAAAAGAAAATATTAAGAATAAAAGAAATCACAAAGACAATTCTGCTCATAATTTATTCATGCCGCAATGCATGATGGGAGCCATGGATGAGTTTTGATTGGCAGCAACGTGCTTTTTTGATGGTCACCGTTGTTGTGATTCTCACGCTGATTCTTGTTGATTGAGTTTCAATATTTTTTTTTTACTTTAAGTTTTTGATCAAAATAACTTTTAAAAACATCTGTCTGATTACTCTTAAATTGCCAGTTCTTTTTTTCACAGTGTTGATGTCACCAACAAAGAAAACCTAACTCAGTTGTTCAGGCCAACACATGATGATTATGTCAAAACATAATTATCACCACCTGATGATTTTTGTTCATCTTATAGCAACCAAATAAAACATAACATTAAAAAGTCAAGCTCAACTAAAGTAAACACTGACCACTATAATGGTGACTTAGAAATTTTGATTTTCTTTTTTTGGTGATTCTGCTTGTTAACATCAGGTGTCTTCAATAATGGCCGATCATTACTCAATGAATCTCTTAATTACCTCATTAACTTTAACACTGCTTTAGTGTTACTTTTAACACTCTGTAGGATGGACCCATATAGACACCCAACAGTGTTAATTTAACGCCGGGGATTTTGCTGTGCACAGTAGAAAATCAGTCCAGCCTCCCCAGCTGTAAATGTTATTGGCTGTCTTGTGTTGCTTATAATAAATTGACATGTTGATATAACATAAGCAGTCTTTCAGAATACTGTCAGTTACATGTAGATGCCAGTGGTGTTCTGTCCATATAAGCTGCGAATGCCCCACCTACCCAGGCCGTCTGAGAGAATGAGTTCATGGGCTAATTAATATAAACATGATTATAAGTTGATACCTTATCATTTGAGATGTGACTTAAAGCTTAATAAAGTGTTGGGAATAAGCATGTAAAATTATTTATTTGAAAACAACTGTAATTTTCCGTAAATCTACGTCAGTGATGGGAGCTTCCGGGCGAGCGGATTCTCCGCAGCTTTGGCGCCTCTGTTCTGTTGCTATGACTCTTCAGGATTGTAGTGCGTTCTCAGTGTTTTGCTGGTATGCGGCTGATTTCATGCTCGAGGTAAGCTGTCCGCCAAGTGCTCGCCCAAGCGGAAAAATACGCTGTTGCTGCCAGATCTCGATTGCCGAAAATTACATTGTGTTTGATGCAAAACTAACTCAACGAAATCATATGACAAAAAAAAACAAAAAAACATCGTAACTATATATTTTCATGCTTTCTCAAGCAAAGCAAATTTTGAAAGTCCACTAAAAACATATCTGGTCATAGACAATGTTGAAGAATAAGTAGTACATTAAAAAAAAAAAAGTTTATAAAAATGTATATAAAATTTGAAATAATAACAAACATCAGGAAAAAATAGGAAACAATACCATTGTTTTACTTGTTTTACTTTTCATTGTATACTTGTGTCGCTTACAGTTCAAGTCCTTCTGTGATTTTATTGGTGTTTGCAACGTTACTTGGCAATATTTTAAAGATAATATTTTTATTTATTTATTTATTTATTGGTATTTTGCATGGTCTATTATTGTCATCCGGGTGGGAGTTTTAACTCCTATTCACTGGGAATAAAAAATAAATGAAAAAAAAAAATAAAATCATTCAGTTGATGCAGAGACGTATAGATCTCCCCATGCTCTGAATATTACGTAGCCTATCATAACGTAACTACATGTAAACGTTATTTGGCGGTTTTTACTTGTAAAATCAGCTGTTTTCTAGCATTCGAATAACTATGGACAAACCTGAAACGATAGAAGAAGGATTGGAGATGAATTTCATTTACAAATAGCATAAGGTAGGAATGTGCAAACTTTTAAAACGACACCTGCCACGGTGTTTTCCTCTTTTGACTCGTTTCCACTGAGCGGTACGGTTCGGTACACTACGGTACAGTACGCAATTATGTCCGTTTCCATTGTCAGAAGTTGTGAATGGTACCAAAATAGCAAACCATACCATACCACTTTTTTGGCACCCTTTCATTGGTGTACCTAGCACAGCAAAGGATACCAAAAGGGTGGAGCTAAACTCACTGTAGAAGTTGATTGGTTTACTAGAATTGTCACTTTTGCGTGATACAAGGGGATAAAGCTTCTCCTTCACTCGTTCCGCTCTGCTGTGTTCAGCTTATTAGATCAGAGTGCGCAAACACAAAAAATAACCCACGCAATTTTCAAAATTGTACTGCTATTGTGTCATGAAATGTAGTTTCAAGAGTTTTTCAGGTGAGAATGTAATTGTTTAAAACTCAAATCTGCAGTTTATTTATAAATACATAGTGCCTATTTGCAGAGGCGGACAATCCAGGGGTCAGAAAGTAAAAGTCCTGCCATATGTTTATTCCACCCATGAACTCAGCAGCTGATTTCACCAGAGGAGGAACCAAGTCATTCCTTTCAACTCACAAGCAAGTCTCAAGTCAAATTCATAGTCCTCAAAGAGTTAAAGTTAATGAGATAATTAAGTGACTAATTAAATGATGATTGTGCATTAGTGATGAATACCTGCTGTTATTGAGAATTACAGATGATCAGATGTTTATGTTTTATTGGTTAAAATGATGTCACCATCATGGAGATCAGTGTTTGCTTTAGTTGGGCTCTTGACCCTTGACTCCTGTGTTAGATCTCTCTCTTTGTAGCAATACATGTGGTGTTGTAAAGCAGAGAGGTCAGTGCTGTACAATGAACAGCTATGCTTTTGTAGCTGGCTTGATTACATCCAAAATAATTTCTTTTTTTCCCGTTTCTCTGTTTAGGTTATGAATAATCCTCCCCGTAAAACTACAGCATGCAAGGAGAGTGTTGTTATAACGAATTAATTTGAAATCTACTGTATATAACGCATATAAATATTTGAACTCTTGTGATTTTTAGACACACACAGACATCAAGAACCAGCATATGAATCTCAACAATGGTGACAATCAACAAAATTCTTCATGCTGCAATGCATGCTGGGTAGCACCATAGTAAAAACTCCCATCATGCACTGCAGTATGAATAATTATTGCCACCACTGTTGAGGATCGCATGATAAGTGTTCATGTCTAAAAGCATGAGCTGGTATAGCTCTAAGAACAGAACAGTTTTATGCTCAGTTAGTCTTTCTGATGTTTGTTGTTGGCTCTACTGTCTCTGTAGTGATTAAACATGAGATACACTTCATTTTGTGTATAATTAACAGGCATTCGTGGTCTCATATATCTATTAGTTGTTCTTGGTCATATAATTTAAACTAAGCATGAAGTGTAACTTTATATTTTAACTTTATATTGTATTTTGAGCTTTACTGTAGTACCTTATAGTGCTGATTTTGTAGCATACGTTTGACTGAATTGTTCGCTTTTGTCTTTATTTTCTCTTATATAAGCCTCTTATACTTTGTACTTATACTTTTATAATGGCTATTATCGTTAATTAAAACTGATATAAAAGAGGCAGAGTTGTGCTTATTGTCGTGCTTTATTGTCGATCGCTACTTTCTGCCATACACTATGCCTATCAAGTAAATGGTGCTATTGGCAGTGGAAACGCAAGCTGGATCAGGGTGTTCGGTCCCGAACCGTACCGTACTGTACTGTACTGTATTGACTCGTACCGCTCGGTGGAAACGAGGCATCTGAGTGTGTCCTAAAAGCGATGAGGAGAGGAGAGGAGAGGAGAGGAGGGGAGAGGAGGGGAGGGGGGTCCTTAATCTTAGCACTCAGCATACCCGGTTAAAAAAAGTCACTGCTCGCCACTGGTAGATGCATACTGTTCACATTAGTGAGTAGTGTTTATGGGGTGTCGCTTTGGGACTGGTGATGGAGGGAAAAATCACAGTATGCTCACTACAAAAAAAATAGACTACACCACTGGCCTACAGGAATATACTGTGAATTAACAGAGCTCAAAGTCGACATTCAGAGGCTGTTTTCAAAATCACACTCTATACCCTCATTAACTATTCCCTACATTAGTTTACTTGACCATGTGAAAGGAAGTGAGTGAATTTAGACACCTGATGATAAAAGCAGAATCACTGAAGGACAGAGAAATAAGCAGAAAAACACAAAAAAACAACTGACTTCCAGCTTCAGCTTTTTTTTTTCACACAGAGTATGAAACCAGTTTAGTTTTATTGAGTCAGTGTTTGCTTTAGTGGTGCCCTTGAACCTTGACATTTACCATGAGACTTTTTGTCTACTATAACTGTGTGTTCAAAAAGCACATTTGTTACAGCAAGAAGAAATGGATCAGATGATTTTGGTTATTTTATGATGATGCCATAATCATAGTGGACTCATCTGAATCTTTGATCTTATTCAGTTTAATCTTTAATTACTTAGGTGTTTTATTTGTTTTACATTTATTGATTGCAGTAGTTCTGTGACTCTACAGCATAAGATTGATTTTACTAATCAATAATTTTTAAAAATTTCAAAAGCTTCTTGAAGTCCTACATCACTTAGACACTCACAGACATCAACAATCAGCATAGGAATCTCAACAATGGTGACAGAAGTTTCACCAGCAAGCACTGCAGTGTGAATAAATTACGCAGCTGAATGGTTTTATTATTTTCATTATTTGCATGTATTATTTCGCTGGTGATTTTGCTGTGACTTGTTGTATCCTCTTTTGAGATATTAAGAGTTTATCTTCTTCTACTTTTTAGGAGCCAAACACCGAAGGTGCGTAGGCACCTATTGTATCCGTTGGTGTTCTTGTTCTTCTTCCGCCATTGTGTCTATAGCAGCCCATAGAGCTGCTTGCGGGAAAGTTGTGAAATTTGGCACACAGATAAAGGATGGCGTCAAAAGTAACTACATCAAATTCAGAGTCTCTAACACAAACTCTCTAGTACCACCACTTGTCCAAAGTTTCACCAAAGTTTATGTTAATAACTTTTGAACCTCAACAATGGTGACCATTAAAAAATAAAAAATAACGTTACAAAACTCATCCATAGCTCCCAGCATGCATTGCTGCATGATTTTTTATTTATTTTTTAATGGTCACCATCGTTGAGGTTCACAAGCTAATTCTTGATGTCTGTGTGGGTCTTGTTGCTAGCATAGATTAAAACTTTTTTGTGGATAAACTGTTTGGAAAGCCCTTTATATTAACTGACTGTCACAGAACCAGTTTTACTATAATCAATACAACATCCATTTAACCAGAGATTAGACATACAATGAGTCTATGTTCATTCTCAATGAAATCAATTCACTAATAGATGATCATTTTTACAAACATATAACAACCAACTATTAATCATTTTCTCTGGGCTTTTGAGTTGTAACAAATATGTTCAAGAAACACATGGTTACAACAGCCAGAAGGAGGAAGAAAAAAATAAAAATAAACAATAAGTGAAGCTGGTGATGCTGATTGTGGAGTTGTTTAATCCTCCTCTGCTGAGATCTTCAGAGATTTAATGTCTTTTATCTTCTTTTTTTCTTCTTTCCTTCAGTGATTTAGCTTGTTAACAAGCTTAGTCAAGCTGAGAGGACTCTATAAATAATTTATGAAGATTTTGTGGCTCAGATAAGGTCCAGTGTGGTTTATTTCTTTGCTCTTGGCTGACATGTGGCATTGCTATGGCCTGCTTTTGGCCCAGACCAAACAGGAGCTGTCCGCCCAAGTGCCATCATTCCACGCCACATGTGGTCCAGGTCATCATTCCTCATGTGCCAGATGTGGGCCGGAGCTGGGCCGACATTATGTTGCTATCTGGGAAATATGTAATATGCAACTTCTAAACAAATTTTGTTAGTCCATATAACATAACTGACTTTAGTTAGCTAATCTCAAACGGCTCTTGTTGAGCAAAAATTAGTGATAATAGTTGGCTTGAGTCAAAAATCGTATTTCTCCCTAAAACAACCCCATTAAGTTAGATAACCTTGAAATATTTGTTTTCAACATTCATAATTAAATTTTGTAGAACCTGTTGACAAGAAAAAATTAATTAAAGTCAAGGTTTCATTTTTTTGAGTGTAAGTAACTTACTTCGTACATTATCAACGCAGCGGGAGATGTTCAAACTTATATCACGTAATTTACGTCTCTATAATGATTGGTTGATATACCAGAAAGGAGGATAGCCTCCCTTGCGAGGTTTCTTTTCTCAACACTCCTCAGCGCTGAAAGTGAACGCTCAATGCTGATTGGCCTTTTTTTTATTTATTTATTTATTTATTTATTTTTTTTACCAACGGAGGCACGAGAGCTCAGCGCTCCCCCGGCCTCCCCCTCCCCTTCTCTATCACTTAGAGCAGGGGTGCTCAACCCTGTTCCTGGAGATCTACCTTCCTGCAGAGTTCCGTTCCCACCCTGATCAAAAACACCTGTCTTTAATTATCAAGTGCTCCTTCAGATCCTAATTAGTTGGTTCAGTTGTGTTTCATCAGGGTTGGAGCTGAACTCTGCAGGAAGGTAGATCTCCAGGAACAGGGTTGGGCACCCCTGACTTAGCGGTTGTAATTACATCAGCAGATTCGGCGCATTCGTGTTTCGCGTTAGAAAAGCAGTGCTTTCCAACTTCAGTAGCATGTTATGATATTACAGCTGTGAAATTACAAACAAAAAATACACATTTTGAGACATGAACTGAAATGAATTATGAATTTTATTAACATTAAATCGTCCTCCTCCTCCCATTTTCACCTGAAAATTTGTGCCTCCCTTGCCTCCCCCGACGAGCCGCCACTGATTCTGCTAATCAATGGTAGAATGCAAAGACGTGATTATTGATCGTAAGCACAACATCCAGCTAGAAAACATACTATCTACCTTTTACTATTTGCAATAGTTGGACCGAGGCTATGGAATAACCTTCCTTTATTTGTGAAAGCTTCAAATTCTGTCTAGGAGTTTAAAACTAAATTGAAATCTTATTTTCTTATCTTGGCTTTTTAAACTTTGTATGTTAAATTATCTTTTGAGTTTACTGATGTTATTCATTTTACTGTTTTTGTATTTTATTTGTACAGCACTATGGTCAACTGCTGTTGTATTTATCGGTGCTTAATAAATACAAATATAAATAGCCTACCTGATGGAAGATGTCTTTCACTATTGTAAGTTAATGTTGTTAAATAGAGAAACAAAATTATACATTTTTAAAATGTCTATAACTTCTAGCGCATTATAAAACGGAAGCAGGAAGAGCTTAACATGGCACTGCCTTACATATCTTACATATATTACATATGCAAGTGATTTAGCAAAAACATACACTGGGCTTTTAAGTAGCTTAAAACTTTTTAAAAAGGCTGGGTAATTGTTTCAATCCAAATGCTCGGCTGAGACTGTTGGGTAAGGAAGCTGTCGAATCACATACGAGGGTCAGCTTTAAAACTGTCTGGAGTGTGTTCATTTAAAACTGGAATGTGGTGAGTGGAACTGCAAACAGCTTGAATTCAACACTTCAGGTGATTCTTTGTTTGCAGTGCTCATAACAGAAATATGTGTCCAAAATATAGAAAACTAATCGAAGTGAAGAGGAGAAAGATTTGTGAACCTGACTGGAATGTGTTCTTTCAAAACTGGAGGGTTTTGTCCAAGTATGTTCTCACAACATTGAGCAGTGACTGATGAGTGGTAAAGCTGGGAACTGAACTAATCGAAATGCAGTGGTGGTCATTAACGAAGTAAAACTTCTTCGTTACTGTACTTAAGTAAATTTTTCAAGTATCTGTACTTTACTGGAGTAGTTTTATTTTGAGTAACTTTTACTATTACTTCACTACATTCCAAAGCATAAGAGCTTACTTTTTACTTCACTACATTCCATAAAACATATCGTTACTCCTTATAATATATCACGTGCTCCGAGACGCAGAAGCGGTGTCTGATTCATGAACAAACTGATTCTTTTCAATGAACCTGTGAAATCAGTTCGCAAATCGTAACAAACGATTCATTCACGAATTGGAATGACCCGATTGCAGCTGTTCTCGAGTCGACAACTCACTGATTCAAATGATCCGTTTAGAGCGAGTCTCCAGTGAACTGAACTCACAAGTAAGAACCGGGAGATCTTGTGAGCGCGTGCGACTGACGCTGTGAAAAGTAAGTTACTAATGTCGAATTTTAGGATTAATTATTGTACCAATCATATTTAGGTCAAAACTGTCAGTTGTTTGTGAACTAAATCTGCTGTAAAGGGTCATCTATTTAATCCCACTGAAATGCTTGAATGCAGACAAATCAATGTCAGTGTCTCTATGTTTTAGGTCAAAAAACAAAACATTAAAATAACTCAGATTAAATAAAATAACTCATGTATGTTCATATTCCCCGTTGCTGTAACGTTAGCAGTTTTATTAAAATGCTACGCATTTAGCCCTATGTGACGTCTGTTTTTATATTGTTTATCAACAGTATACATTGTTATATTGTTTAGATCAACTAGCCGAGTAGACAGATATAAATGTTTATTCATAATCATAACCATACTGAAAATAAGTAAATATTGTTAGCTGATGCTAACTGTCTAGTTAACAAGCTTGCTGGTGCTAAATTGAGGAAATTTTTAGATATAAAGTCCAAATATTTGTATTCAACCACCTAGATAGATTACATCTGAGGGAAAAAGCAAGGATGTGACGTTCAGAACATGGTAACTACAGTGATTATAAAAGTGGGAAGTGGGCCAGGGGTGTTTTTACACCACAGACAAGGTTTGTGAAGAAAAAAAATCATTATGAAAAGATAATTATATTTTCCTTAAAATGTTCTTCCTAACTTCAGGCCTAATTCTCATGTCATATATAACTGACGTTCTGAAAAACAACACGTTTTAAAACACTTTTTTTCTTACTGGTGAAAATTAGACGGTCAAATCTGTTTTCTCTCAGGTACATCGCAGTGTAAGCTGCACAGTGTTACTACATCACTCTCATCAACGTAGTCCATATCAACAACAAAATATATATTTTGACTCCATATAGTGGTTATTTTGGGAAAATCACAGGTATTTTGGTCAGTAGGATTATAAAAATATGTGCTAATATAAAATTAAATAAAGTAGTCTATATAAAATTGCAAAATAAATCTATCTATCAGTACTTTTTTACTTAAGTACATAAAAAATCGAGTACTTTTGTACTTTCACTCGAGTAAAATTGAAAAAGCAGTACTTTTACTGGAGTAATATTTTATTACGTATCTGTACTTTTACTCAAGTACTTGATCTGTGTACTTTGTCCACCACTGTCAAAATGGTGCTGGAGGACGTGGATCAAAACAGTAAAATAAAAGATTGTAAAATCCTGTCAGTTCATTATAATACACAGTTTAATCTTGACTTTCAGTGTTTATACAGGCTTTCAGCCTGTGTGTTTATTGGCATGATGGTTTGGCCATATAGTTTAACTGAGGTTAAACTTTAACCTTTTAAATTTAAAAACCCATTTTAGGTTCATTTAAACCAGCTGAAGGCCTAAAGTAAATTTCAAACAATATTTGAATTAAAGGGCACCTGTTATTTCCCCCCCTTTTTTTTTTTGTTAACAACTGTTTATTGAATTTTATTCTGCGGAACAGTAGTAAAAAACAAAAAGCAGCTGTACAAATTTAGAACCCATCCCACCCCCTGGTAGACTTCAAAAAAATAATAAATAAATAATAAAAATATATTAATTAATATTAATAGATAAACAAATAACAATAAAATAATTTTTACAAATATTTTAGAAAAGATGACACAACATTAAATCTGAATGCCATGAATTTACAGTTTTCACATTCACATTTCACATGTCCAACAATTACACAGTCCAGGTTCGTCTGTCCATTGTGTGAGGAGGATTCCAACGGTTGACTAGCAATTTTTTTGCTGCTGTGAGAGCAGCTAACAGTAAACATCTTTGTTGGACGGACAAGGTGAAGTCCCAAAAGTCATTCATGAAAAAATGGCGCGGAGTCAAACATATCTCAGTACCCAACAAATATGATAGGTCCTGTGAGAGCTGAGTCCAAAAAGGCAGCTGAGAGCTCCAAGGCACCCCATATGCCCGTAGGCCCGATCTAATGCGCAAATACATAAAGAAGGAGGTTTATATTGAGTTTTAAGAAGACTCTGGAAGGGTTTTAAACCACTATCATCATAGATATCTCTCAGAGTGTTTACTTTATTATGAGTCCATTGCGGACAATGAAATAGAGTACTGCCTGACAAAATATTATTATTGTGGAAAATAGGCGAATGCCTATGCCATTTTCGTCTTTCAACAACGTCTTTCAACATCCCTCCGTGTGGAGAGGAGGTGGGTTACAATGGGACCAAACCGAGCTGAATGCAGTATTCTTGTTTTCTACACTTTTGGACTTGATTCAGTTTTTACTCTACTGCTTCTTTCCCTCAATTACAGTTTTTTTTTGACTGACTTCCTCATTTATCCCTCCTAATTTGCTCTGTTCTGATACATGCTCTTCATCCCTTCACTCTTGTTCATAATTTTCTTCCATTTTTTTTTATACCTTCCAGTATCCCTAGAATGCATGCTTAAAGAAGAGAAGTGTGGTGAAAAGAGTAAAAGAGAGAGGCTAGACCCCCCCAATTTCAAAAACGTGAAGGATTCATATCCATAAAACAGAGCAGAACAAGCACAAGCACTTTGAAAACAATTAATCTTTATTATTATTATATCTAAAATGTAACAATTTGTGTAGCAGAAACATATCGTAGAAGACCAGATGTGGCATATGAAATAACTTTTAAAACATTGAATGTCTGCAGCAACCTCTTTCATTTTAATTCTAAATTTCATAAGTACAAGATTCAAAGAAGCAAACTAAATAATAAAAACAATATACAATTAACATATATTTAAAAACAGACAAAAAATATGCTCTACATTCTATGCAGAAATACCAAAAGAACAGAGGTAATATATCTAGCAAGATTGAATCGGTTTCCACATCAAGGTCCACAGCAAAGGTTTGGTATGATTATAATGGTCATAACACTTGAGTTAAAGCTCAGCATTCACATTGTGCCTGCAATGTTTAGTGAATAATGCTCTGGGGACCTACAGCTCGAAGGTCACTAAACATATGCAATGTGGACATTAATACAAAGAACACAGATAATAAATAACATTCTTCTTCATTTTTGTCTCCATTTTCACTTTTGCATTGTTATTATTTTTTTTGATTGTCCCATAACCAGAAAGCATGAAATCTGTGCATAGATGTCAACAAAGAATAAAGCATTAATCAATGACCCTTTAATGTGAATAAAAAATGTTTGGTTGATAAATGCCACATGGAGGTGTGTGAGATCCTCTATGATTACTTATATGGGACCCTGGAGCACAAAACCAGTCTTAAGTCGCTGGGGTATATTTGTAGCAATAGCCAAAAATACATTGTATGGGGCAAAATTATATATTTTTTTTTTATGCCAAAAATCATTAGGATATTCAGTAAAGATCATGTTCCATGAAGATATTTTGTAAATTTCTTACCGTAAATATCAAAACTTCTTTTTTAATTAGTAATATGCATTGCTAAGAACTTCATCTGGACAACTTTAAAGGCGATTTTCTCAATATTTTGATTTTTTGCACCCTCAGATTCCAGATTTTCAAATAGTTGTATCTCGGCCAAATATTGTCCGAGCCTAACAAACCATACATCAATGGAAAGCTTATTTATTCAGCTTTCAGATGAGGTATAAATCTCAATTTTGAAAAATTGACACTTAAGACTGGTTTTGTGGTCCAGGGTCACATATGACCTTTGAATCAATAATTCAGGAAAATCAAAGGCCTTTAGAAGAGTAAACGTGAAATTGTAAACCAAAAAGACATTTCTGAATGTAGGAAGAAAATCTTATGGATTGCCAACTTTAAGTTTGTTAACACTGATGAAATCCAATAATTGACATTTCAATGAACAAATAAAAGCCATGCATTTTGCAAAAGCTGGTAAAAGTCGTATTTGCGTATGAAGATGGCTTATCAGACGTACTGTGCATAATGTGGCCCCACAAACACAGGCAAAAGTCATTAAAGTCTATTGACCAATTTTCCAAACACACTGTATTGAGCTTTAAAGCTGATGCATGTACTTTTTAATCCTAAAATAAATTCCCAGATTAACCCAGATTTTTTTTTCAAGTACACACCCAAAATGTCAGCATGAATTAAATGTCACCACATGCCACATTACCCAGCAAGCCAGTTACTTTTTACAACATCTTTGAGTTGAAGGTGAGACTATCTGTTTGCTCAACCAATGGTAGAAGGGGTTCAAGAAACCTTTTTGAAAACTGTCATTATTTTTGCAGTTGTGTTTGGTGACACTAGTGGCACAAAAATTACACACAGTTAGGAATTGATGCATTTTTCCTTTTTCATTCTAATGAGATCAAGTCATCTTGTGCTTTTAGCTCTCTTTTGGAGTGTTATATTAATGATCACAGTATGTGCATACTACGGTTTTATTTGTTCCTCTGATGGGCTTGAAACCCATTTTTTCAAGTTATCATTCCACTACAAGAGAAGCAGCCGGCAGAATGAGAGCTTTTCAGTAATGTAGAAGGAATGTCAGGTAGACCAGCAATTAATTATTGTCCTTTACATCAGATCATAAATAGGAACAAAAACAATCTACATCTATGTGCTCAACCTGGGCACCCTTGTGAAAAAGAAGCACATTTTAGCATCCTTTTTAAAAATAGTACTTATTGAAGAAATAATTTAATTTAAAAGAATATACTTGTAAACCAATTGTACTGTTTTTGCACACTTAATCACATTTTAACTGCAATTAAATGAAAAGGCATTTGTGTACGTTTATATTCAATGTAATAGGCCCGAAATTTAGAGCGCTTTTTTGACCCACTTAAGTACACCATTATATGTCATTACTTCTGTTGTCAGTGAAATATGGTTAAAGTTTAATGCTAATGTACTGAAAAGCATTTATGGTAAAACAAAATATCCTTTAATGTGGTTTCGATTAAAACTTGCATGTCATGTATTTAAATAGATTTGTATATTCATGTTTGTAATGTTTAAGTTACAATATAGCACATTTAAAATATATTACCTTGAAATGTAATATCAAATAAATTATAATCAAGTACTTTATATTAAACTAAGACTTTTGATTTGACGTTATTACAAAGTGCACTTTTTAAAAGTGTACTTAAATGTATTAAGAAACACTCTTGACAGTGTATTTTATTTTATTTCATTAATATTATATTATCTGCAAGTACGTTTTAAGATTTGAAGTGCACTAAAAGTGCACATTTAATACAATTAAACACACTTCTTTTTCACAAGGGCCAGATTCCAGCTCTCCAATATGATCACACAAAACAACATTATTACTTTTTCAGTCAAAATCAGAACGGTTCCCGTGAAAGTCTTTCATCAGTTTCTACGAGTTTTCTTCAGCCATGTCTCTCTCTCTATCCGTACAGACGTTTGGTTGAGCCTCAAAACTGTTGCGTTCTAAGCTCTTTGTTTTCTTATAAAAGCACGCAAAAGCTGGGCATCTACATGCTGTGACTTCAAGTTGAGCCCAGGTTTTTGTCCAGTGTGGGAAAACATGGCGATGGTCAGTTTGGAGGGAACAAACCCTCTCCGCTTTGGCTTTCTCAGCCTAGCCCTCCCTGGGCAGGAAAGTCTCGACAGTCCATCAGGTCCTCCACAAGTCTACCTCTCAGCACTGATCTTGTATCGCAGGACGAAGTAGGCGATCAGACGGAGCGACACAAAGAAGATGCCCAGCACGATGAAGTCCAGGTAGAGCTTTGCATCCTCAACATCCAGCTCCTTCAAAATGGCTTCTGACTTCTGGAAGTGGCATGTCTCATCTTCGTCGCAGTGCAGGTCTTCACGGTCAAGCCCGTAGATGGACAGAATGACTCCTTCAAAACCATATCTGAAAGGATTTAAAAGAAGACCACTTAAGATATACTGGTATCGTATTTTGTTGTGTTATACAGGTCTCTTATTGGTCAAACGCAGCATTGTGTTGCAACTATTGTCAGATATTTAATATTTTAACCACTATACATCTCCTACATGGTTTCTACATAGTTTAATTTCTTTCATATCATCCTACAACCTCTTTCTACGTGCATAATAAAATCATTTAAATTTAGATCAATATCATGATCATTTATTTACTTATTTGGTAATTAATCATAATGCTAAACCTCTTCTACACTGTACATTATATCTTACGTATTTAAAGACAACATTAATCACATTTGTAGCATATTTAATTTCCGTAATGAGAATACTTAAGGAAATAATGTTATATGATCCGACAGGATTTGACTGCATTGTAAAGGAGTTAAACACCCTTGTGATAAAGACGTGAACTTAATTGTATTTAACATTCACTTACAGTGTACTTCAAATATTAAAAGTATATCGTTAAAACTACACTTGCAGATTATATCGTATTAATACAATAAAAGGCTACTAACACACTTATGCACACATTAAGTACACTTTGCAACTGTATTTTAATATCATTTTGTAATGTTAATTTACAAAATGAAGTGCAATTTTTGTGTAGATTGACATATTAAAGAACATGTAAAGTATTTGATTATGATTTTAACTGCAGTGGTTTTTTTGTTTGTTTGTATGAATTTTAAAGATAATCCATTTTCTAAATTGAAAGTTCATCATTAAAAATGTGTAATTATAAATATATTCAAATACAAGTTTTGATACAGATTACATTTTTACACTTTTGGTTACCATAAATGCTTGTCAGTCATCAGTACACTTTAAACATAATTCAAAGAAAATAGAAGTAATTATGAAATTACATATAAAGCTGTACTGGAGTCTTAAGTGTGTAGGACAAGATCAAGTTTGTTTTGCATTTACCAATAATATTTATCAGCAAAAATATTTAAGAACTGCACAATGGTTCAAATACTTTGCAAAAAAAAAAAAAAAAATGTATATAATAAAAAATATAACATTTTATCACACATAATAATAAAAATGACTGAACTGGCACAACTTGACAGTAATTTTAATGCTAAATATTTTACAATAAATTTTATATAATAAAAATAATATTTTAGGGCACATAATAAAAATGATATATTGGCACATCTGACAGTAGTTTTGATGAAAACTATTTTTATAATAAAAGTAATAATATATTTTAACATTTTAAGGCACATAATAATATAAAGGACTGAACTACCACACTTAACAGGAAATTTGATGAGAAATATTTTTATAATAAAAACAAACATGTAATATTTTAACATTTTAGGGCACCTAATAATACAAATGACTGAACTGCACACTTGACAGTAATTGTAATGCAAATATTTAATAATAAAAACATGAATGTAATATTTTAATAAGAATATTTTCTAATATTTTAGGTCACATAATAAAAAAATGACTGAACTGTCCTGCATTTTTTTTTTTATTCTAAATATTCATTAAAGTATTAGGCTCTGTTGTTTAATAATTATGAATTTTCATTTAAATATCCTGGTCTTCGAAAGAAAGTAGTTCTGAGTCTTGTTATAGAGCAATACATTGTCCAATTAGAGCGAACCAAAGAATGCCCAGGAGATGCATGGTATTACAAGGAGTAATGATCCACTATATGCTATAATGTGAATGATGGCAGATATGGATATAAGTAAATATAAAAGTCTGATTAGCTAAATGGAAAAAACAAACAAAAAAAAAACTATACATTTAATACATGGTAAATAACATGTGTTTAAGTATCTGAAAACATTACATTCAGTTTGTACTTAAGTATTTTCTTTTAAAGTATATTATTTCCATATTAAATACTATTTTTAAAACTATCCCCCCTCCTCACAAGGGCACATAACATGCGCTAATATTGCTGGTCAATCATTTTTATTTCCTGTTGTCTTCAGGTATAAATAACTAAAGTACAAATAATTTCAGATGATACATACTAAAGGTAATTGCTGTTCCTAATTTCAAAAAATCCAGAAGAATGAATTCGGTGCATACAGTATCTATCACAGCTCAATTCTGAATCTAAGCTATAATGAACATTTCCTGAGGTTGCTTTACCTGACATAGGAAATGTATGATATCCATTGGAGGTATTTTGGAATGGTGTCAAAACTGACAAAGAAGCCTGAAAACAGCAGCACAGGGATGGCTGTGACAGGACCGACAAAAGTCGCTACCTGTCAAAGAAACACAATACTGCATCATTATATCAACATTAGGCAAAACATGCATTTTCTATGGCACTGAAATGTATTGATAATGAGGCAAATTGTTCACATAATATCAAGCATATGACAGAACAATACCGGATGAGTCAAACATATCGAGGTATTTACTTGTAATGACGTGGATGCTGCTCCTATCAACAGTCCCAGTGACTGCGCAACCAGTGACGTGAGTGTCCCCAAAGCCAGGAAAAGTATGAAACGAACTGCATCTGAAGGTTGAGATGTCATCCAGTACACTATACTGCAGTATGCCACTGGGAACACAATCTGTGAGGAAGAAAAGATTGCTCAGATTTATCCTTTTCTGAAAGTATTTTGAAGTATCTGTTTTAGAGAGAAGACTGACAATCGGAAGATTTGTCAATGTTGTGACATTTATTAGTGACCTTGGAATTTATTACTTCATGAGTTCTTGAATTTAGTAATAATAATAATAATTTTGTAAAATTTTCTTTTTTTTCCACCTAATTGGAGAATATTTCTTGTAGAGACACTAGAGGACTGATTTCTGACCTAAGGCTGCTTATGCAATGTTGCAGCAGGATTTGTCTAAACTGGGTGAACAGCGATTTGACCTGAAAAGTAAATCTGAGCTCCAGTAACGTTTTTATGCCATAACCATCTTAGTGGTCCCCCTTTTCTGCTTTTTGTTCTATTTTTAACCTGTTATGTTTCTGTACTCTAAGAAAACCCTGCTGAAAATCTTATTCTTATCCACTTTGTAAATCTTGAGCACAACAACCAAGCATGCAACTTTTCAGGAGGAAACCACACGTTTTCTTTTGTTCCAAGTTACCTGAAACGGGACGTCCGCCATTGTTTTGGCCAAGTAGTATGCCTTTAGGCTGTACCAGTAATTTAGATGTTCTCTCAGAAAGACGCCCATCTCAAGAGGAACTATAATAACAATCAGAAAGAACAGATGAGCAAGGATAGCATGTTATTATCAAGTTAGTGAAAGTGTGCATCATAAAGAATATAATACAGACTCACATGTGAGGACGGTGGGCATCAAAGCTGCGAACATGAGGAACAACATTGAGAAGAACAGGAACCCGGAATTGCTAAGGACCTTCTTGGCCTCGTTGCCAATGCCCAGGTATAAAAGACCGATCAGAATTCCAATCCCGAGATGAGACATGATGCGCAAATGAGTCAACACCTAAACGAAGAAAAACCATGTTCAAATCAAACCTATGTTCCTTCTGTTTTCACTTATATACCCACTTTCATGTGTCAGTCAGTACTGAATTGAGAATGGCTTCTGAATTGCAGCTCAGTTACTCCATTTCAAAATAATATGAATTTAGAGAGCAAACAGGATGCATTTCTTAAGTTTTTAATATTCATGCACACAATATTCAGGCATTTCCAAAAACAGTGGATGATTTAAATGAAAAGGCAATCTGTTATCCATTTATGCATAATTCATTATATTTAATAATCCTTTTACTGACCATGGTGGAAAACACTAAACATTAAAAGAAAAAAATAAATAAATATCTTTGAATAACAATTCAGTAAATTTCAGTAAAAACTGACAAAATTTCAATCAACTACCTAGCTACTAATACTAAAAAGTAATTAGGATCATTATATTATTACAGGATAAGTTCTTCTGTTTTTGTTGCATAACAGCTGATGATCTCTGACATATTTGGCTCTGCTGCGTGGGTTACTAAACTTCCCCACAGGGTGGCAGTGCTGCTTACCGAATCTCTCATGATGCTGAGAAAAGTTCTCTTGAAAAGGATGCAAAACTGCGTCAGGCAGCTGGCAGAAAAACTATGGCAACCCTCTGATGATGAAGAGTCCTAAACAAAACAGGTTAAATTATTGTATTTATTGACTCTCTCAAACAGAGGAAAAAAAAAAAAACCTGCAGAAATTGTACATTTTGGGGTGCAGCTTGTTACTGGGGCAGTACCTTCAAAAGAACATCTTTGTACCTTCTTTACCCCTAAAGGATGCATATTAGTACCTCAGAGTAAGGTAGCAATATGTAATCTTTTGGTACTGTTTTGGAATAAAAAAGGTACAAAGTTGTCTGTTTGAAGGTACTGCCCCAGTGAAAAGCTGTTGTACCCCTAAAGTTACAATTTTTGCGCTGCAATTTTTCCTAAAAAAGGTGTTGTATAGAGATACTACAGATCCCATATGACATAACACCCACTGCATCATGTTACATAAAGGCTTTATGTATTTACATACCTCATCGGATGGTCTGTGCCACAGGAAGGGATTATGGACCCCGTTACCATTCATTTCACTTTTGTAGTCTTTCTCACACTTGCACTCCTGAACGGCCTTCACCAGCCAAGCCGTCTGGTCACCGTATTCACCAGAGGCCACCTCCATTACTGAAGAAATGAATAAAAACCCTCTCAGACTCTGCTGAGCAACTCAAAAAGACACTTGAATATAGTACTGAGAATATAGATGTGTATTATTTTCATTCTCTCTATTATTCTCACTATATTAATAATTTACGTATAGATAGCATCCAAAAATAACATTTTGCATCTGTCAGTGGTGAGTGAACTGGTAAAACTTCCAGGACAGCATTTTTTAAACGTTGATAATAAATAAGCAATGTTTCTTGAAGAGAAAATCATCATATGTGACCCTGGAGCACAAAAGCAGTCTTAAGTCGCTGGGGTATATTTGTAGCAATAGCCAAAAATACATTGTATGGGTCAAAATTATTGATTTTTCTTTTATGCCAAAAATCATTAGGATATTAAGTAAAGATCATGTTCCATGAAGATATTTAATAAATTTTTGATTAGTAATATGCATTGCTAAGAACTTCATTTGAACAACTTTAAAGGTGATTTTCTCAATATTTAGATTTTTTTGCACCCTCAGATTCCAGATTTTCAAATAGTTGTATCTCGGCCAAATATTGTCCTATCCTAACAAACCATACATCAATGGAAAGCTTATTTATTCAGCAACAGAAAAACAGTATTAATAATACTAATAATAATTTATTTCAGTGATTTCCAATTGGATTTTCCTGAACTTCTGAAAGCAAAACTCCTGCTTTTTTTAGATTTTTTTTTAGCGATTTGTGTGTGTGTGTGTGTGTGTGTTAATGTTGGACCACTGTGTACTGAGAGCGTTATTCTCTTACTGAAGTCTGCGGGGTTGTGATAGGTGGGACAGTTGAGTCCCAGTTCTCTGAGATAAGGGATTAAGCTCAATACTCTTCCTCTGTAAATACACTGGCCTTGACTGAGGACATAAAGCTGGAAAAAAAAACACCAAGAATGAGGTGTAAGAGACAGCATTTCGCATAACAGCATGTATTTATAAATATACAAGTATGAATATAAAATCATGATCACCTTATCGAAGAGTTCAAACACTTTAGCGCTGGGCTGGTGAATTGTGCATATGACAGTTCGACCACCCTGAGCGAGAGCCTTCATCAGAGACACCACCTGGAAGCAGGATGAGCTGTCCAGTCCACTTCAGAGAGAAAAACAGAGAAATGACAGTCAGCACCTTCCTGTGGCTGGAGCCGTGTCACAGCAGTAACAAACATGATCAAGCTGTGGTGCTCTGTGGTCCCACATTATGTAGCAATTCCCTTCTCCCATCTATCATTCCCATTCAGTCGGTCATGTTCGACATCACATCGGAACGAACCCATGAATTGGGACGTCACGTCTCCGTTCCCTGAAGAAGGAAACAGAGACGTCACGTCCCAATTCAAAGGTTACATACGTGGTACTTTTCAATTAAAAAAAAAAAAAAAAAAAAAAAGCATTATTTTATTTCACTTAGTTGCCAAGGCAACATTTCTCATTTTCATTTAGTTTAACTTAATTTAGCTTATTTTTAGATGTACTAAAACTGAAATAAAAACTATATATAGATATAAATTATAAAGACATAAAACATAATTTTAAAAATTACATCAAAACATAACAAAATTATAAAAAAAACTTTAACTTTAAAATTATTTACAATTAAATTAAACATAGAAAAACAAAAACTAATTCAAAATATTAACTATAACAACGTCAATGCTATATTATATTATATTTATAAAAGGCTAACTTACTTTATTTCAGCTAGTATAAAAATAAGACTAACTAAATATTAATAAAACTATAACTGTATGTCATTAAAATAACACTGATATATTGTATTGCATTGTATTGTATTATATTATATTACTTTTAGTATATAACAATATTGCATTATTACTATGGTGCTGCTCAAGTGTGTGTGTATCAGTGGGCCAGACAAGGTTAAAGAGATGAGATTAGATTGTAATCTTGACCTCTCTCTATCAAGGCCATATCAATTATCACAGATGACAGAGACACAGCTGGATAAAGTTGAAGACTAAGTGTCTATCTTAAAGGACAGGATGAGGCTGTAGCCTTCAAAACACCATAACATCACTGCACATGCTACACACAAGCTTCTGATTGGGTGCTCAGATAATGTATTCCTTTGAGGCATGAATGTGTCCTATTTAACTCCGTGACATCATATTAACGATAACAGTACTGCTCTTATGCAACCTATAGAAACTAGCCACATGACTTTGACTTCCATGAAGGAGAATCTGTTTATCCTTGGATAAGCATGGTAATCGTATAAATGCGATTTACGAAAGTATCGTTTTATGCCAAAATGAATTTAGTTTGCCACTCTCCAGAAAATCAGAGAATTGTTTTTGTTCTTAGCAGGCAATCCCAGAGAGGAATGAAGAGCTTAACAGAGCCCGCAGAGACCAGGTCTCAACTGTCCAACAGTGTCCCAACTGGGCAAAGCCTGTAAGTGAATATGCAATTAAACTGCATTTACACATTACAAGGACGTAACAGAGAAACCTCATGGGTAAGAGATATATTTGGATCCGGAACGTCACTTATAGTCCGCGTCATAGCCATGCATTTCATAATGTTCACGTGCACTGTAAAAATGATTTTTCAAAGTTGTAAATAAAACAAAGATTATGACTGCAAAATTTACTAGCAGTTTCTGAGTGAAAACTGTAAATCCTACACCATTTTTCTTAAGTATGGAGGAGGCTCACCTTGTGGGCTCATCAAAGAACATGACAGGTGGGTTGTTGACAAGCTCCAGAGCGATGGCCAAACGCTTCCTCTGACCCCCGGACAGGTTGGACGTGCGTGTTTTGGCACATTCTAACAAACCGAGAGCGGTCAGGATTTCGCGAACCTACAACAACAGCACGTATGCATCATTATGCACTGGAATGAGGACAGCGCATGCACATACATATCTAAACTACCGTTCAAACGCTTGTGGTTGGTACGATTTTTTAGTATTTTATGTTAAAACTGTCTCTTATGATAATGAAGGCTGCATTTTATTTGATAAAAAAATTGAAATACATTAAAAAATGTGAAATATAATTAGTATTTAAAATAAATGTTTTCTATTTCAATGCATTTTAAATGCAATACAACTTGTTTACTGTGATTTCACTAATTAGGACATGCAGGTCAAGTAATGGCTGACCTTTACCAAAGGTCTCAAAGATTAGGCCGTTCATACATAACCAGATGGGAAACTTCACACGCCTCTCACTTACCATTTCACGTCTGCCTTCATCCTTTTCCTGGAGTTTGAGATTAGCTGATACCTGAGCAGGGAGAGTGAGCGATTTAGATCATGGTGAGCATTAGCGGTACAACTAAAGCTAACAGAGGGATTTGCATGAACTCAACAACACAACAACAACTGCAATTACATGAGACGTTTTCCTGTGAAACTAGCAGTGAGAGCTGATTACATGTTTTCTGGTTGTGTATATTTACCATGAGGTAATGTGCTTGGTATTTTTAATGTTTTTCTTGGCTTAATATAAAGCTTACACTCTAAAAAATGCTGGGTTAAATATGGACAAACCCAGCAATTGGGTTGTTTTCAACCAACAGTTGGGTTAAATGTTTAACCCAACCTTCTGGGCAGTAACCCAACCACTGGGTCAAAACAACCCAATCGCTGGGTTTGTCCATATTTTACCCAGGGTTGTATTTAACTCAGCATTTTTTAAAGTGTATACAGAGGATATATGCAACAAGGGCTGTAAAGTAAATGATTTTAAGCACTTTGGGTGATTTGTATTTTACTACTGAAAGCAAATGCTCATACTTTTACACAATAACAATAGCCCCTTTCACACAGTAACACCAGTAGATTACAGTAAAATTACCAGAATGACTTTACCGGTAAATTCAAAAATGTGCTGTTTACACAGCCAACGACATTCCGTCTTTTTTCTGGTAAGGCACCATTCACACATCGGTTTCAAATTACCGGTAAATTCTGTGACATCATTAAACAAAAATGACCTCTTAATGGCTGCGCCTCCTGGTGTTGTGTTTGTAAACATGGAGGGGTATATGAGGGCAGTGTTTTTGCTGATGTTTTCATTTTTGTGTCAAACATTCACATTAATGCAGCTACTTTTGGCCCAGCGACATTGTATTAAACGACTTCAAACCGAACTACCCAGTGCGGAGTAAATGTGTCGTCTTGTCAGAATGTTACGATTGAATTTTGAATTTCAAAAATCTTACGCCACTGTGTTCTGAACTCATACATACTCATACCGGTAATCTTCATTCTGCGTACAAAAAGCATCATTCCAGCAATTTACTGGTAACATTACAACTTCTCACACCAGTAAATTGCCGGATTGAATTTACCAGATTTTTTAAAAAGGGCCTGTTCACACATGATCTATTAATGGTAATTTACCGGTAATTTTCCAGTAAAGTCTGTATGTGTGAAATGGGCTATTTGCAAGTGAAAAAAGTTTACTTACAATTTTTTTTTTTTTTTTAAATAAAGGTCCTTGCACACTGAGTCCGAAATTCATATCCAAAATTTTCGGACGTTAAAAAATAAATACGACCTCATGTTGTGTCAATCATGTTTACACATTGCCTCCGAAACTTTCGTCCATCATAAAAAAAAAATAAAATAAATAAAATAAATTCAGATGGGGTTAAATTTTTTGTTTTTCACATCCGTAGCAAACTTTTATTTTTTTGCCTATACAGTACCTACCTTTGTGAAAAGAAGTGTGCTTAATTGTACTGACTGATACATTGGGAGCTACTGTAATGATCTCTGTCTGTTTCATGAAGTTTTGTTTTTCCCTGTTCCCATTTTGCCAGTGTTCCTGGTCATTAGTGGTTCCTAATTAATTACGCACCTGTTTCAGTTCTAGTTGATTACTTCAGTCTGTGTATTTAAGCCCTTGGTTCTCTTTGTTCAGTGTCTGATCTTGTCAGCGTTATATGTGGTTGTGTTTCCCTACACCTGAGTTTTTTCCCCCTGTTCCTATTGAATTTATTCATTAAAGAATTTATTTATTAAGAATTTACTTATTAAAAGACTGTTTCCTGGATACGCTATCGTCGTGTGCTTCATTAGCCACTGTTGCGTGTCACTAATGCAGCTCAGTGATACCATTTCAGCAGGCACGCACCATCATGGCTTCCTGTACGGTGAGGTGTGGCAGTAACATGTCATCCTGCATGATGTAGCAGGACACTTTCCTGAAAGATCGCAGATCTCTGGGCTGCCCGTTAATCAGGATCTCCCCCTTCATGCCTGTTTCCCTGTGTGACAAAGCACATGTTCAGATATACTGTCTTTTGAAACATTATCAAATTTATGACCATTGTTTCTTGATAAAAGATCATGATATCACACACATTTCAAGTAACTGCTGTATTCAATTACATTCAACTCTATATCCTTAACGAAAATGCATATATTAAAATGCATTTAAAATACAGTTATTTTATGCTAAGTATCCTATAAATATATTTACATATTTATGTACAGTTACTCTTTATTTTAAGATGTCCTTGTTACAGTGTAATTATACTTTTAGGTACTGAGTAATATTAATTAACTACATTAAGGTTTGGCTTAGGGTTACTTGCATGCAATTATGCATTTTTTTATTATATCAGTAAGTCTTGAGCGATATGTCATTAAATATGTTAACAGATTTGAATTATACTTAGTATGAAATAAATGTGTTTTAAATATGACTTTTTTACTAGATAGAAGGCACTGCTAGAAGCATCATATCAAAAGTAACCGCTAAATCTTCCAGATTGCTTCAGGCATTCTTCATTTGTAAACTGCTTTGCATAAAAGTGTTCACAAAAAGTATACATTTAAATAAATAATGAAAAGGTTCCAGGAGACGAGACAAAAAAAAAAAGCAAAATGTGCTATGGCTGTGCTGGATATGTCGAGTTCATAACTGTTTAGTGATTGGTGGCAAATTCGGTGCCCCACTGGCAGTTGTGATTACAGATGGATCTTCATACAAATTTCACACCAGTTCACTGAAATGTAAAATAGTTAGTGCCATTTGCTTCATGTTTGATGCAGCATTATATGGTCATACTAACCTATAACCTGCAAGAATGTTCATTAATGTAGACTTCCCGGCCCCTGAGGGTCCCATGATGGCCACCAAAGCACCGCTGGTGAAGTTCCCAGAGATCCCTTTCAGAAGGATCTTGTAACCTGACACAAGGTGGAACAGAAAAAGAGGTGCCCCTGTGAGAAACCTTCCACAGTCTGGACAATAAGCACAACGAACAACCTGAGCCGTCCCGCACAATTGTATAATGTACCTGCCAAAGTCTCATTCAAATTCTCCTGCTTACATAATGGTCGGTCTGTGAATGGAGGTGAAAAGGGCTATTTATTTGTTCACCATTGGGTTTCTGAAATTTTCCAGGTGAGTGAACCTGTTTGCCAGTGTGCGTATCTTTAGATAAACCCTGTTCTTACCTCCAACTGACCTTTTTGTTTCTAACTTTCAAAGAATAAAGAGCTGATGCTATAACGCTTTCTCCAATATCCATCAATTTTCTTTTGTCAAAATGTATAATGCATTCTTCACCATCTTACAGCAGCTTTGTTTGCAGATTTGTAAGCAGGATTTTTAGGTTCCTGATTAATGTACACTAGACTCAAAGAGTATTTGACAAATTAAGGTCTACTTAAAATATATGAATTGTATTAGCCCATTGGTTCAATTTTGTTGCATTAGACTACAAGATGACTGAATATCAGGATATGTTGTCACATTATATGGCTTTGTCACAATGGGAAAAAAATGACCTTTTAACACAAATATAATACACACAATCATTGATGAAACTGAAATGTGGTAACTTGACATAAATTGACAACCTGAGATGTTTCAAACCAATATGCAACATTTTTGCTGGAAGACAAGCATTTGGATAAATGCAACTTCAAATTGTAAAATTTCTGACAGATAGCAAAATACCTTTCCAAGCAAGTCAGTTCAGTCACTGTCAATCATGAAAATGCACTCAACAGCTATATTCCATCAAGTAAGTTTCTATTAAACTGCACAGGAAAATACCTCAATCTAAAAAAAAAAAAAAACTGCCTGCCAAACTCACATTTTAATAAACTATTTTAAATCAGCAATAAAGCTAAAAATGTAGAGTAAATGCTGAGTGCAACTTTTAACAGCAGATGCACTGACTGAGAGCAAGAACTGTTGTAAAGACCAGGCATTGACTTTGTCGATTGGTGACTGGCTCTTTAATTTGGAAGTCAAAACTTAACTACTGCAACTGCCACATTGAGTGTTTCCATTTTCCACTTACTTATAGGTAACTTTAAAGCACATTTTCAATGTTTTAATAATCTTCTGTCATGCTTTAAAGAAGTACACTTATTTTGATGTGTTGTCTAACATACATCTAAAGTTAATCTATTTTAAACATACCGTACAGAAATCGCAACTTCAACATTATTTACCAGGGCATAATAACAATTATATTTAAAAACATGACACACAAGTTTTAACAGAATAGATATTTCAGTAAAATTTAGTTTACCGTAAATGCTTGTCCATATTTAAAAACACAATACAAGTAATTATGCAAATACATATAAAGATGCACTTAAGTGCTACTTAAGTGGGTCAATAGAAATCTATCGTTCAGCTCATTCCAATTAACATGTAAATTATAATACATTTTCAAATGAACATGCAATTAAGTGTCCACTACTCTTTTTAAAAGCATATGCTAAATAGCTACTTTTTCACAGGGTTATATGGCCTCTCTTGTTCAGTATATAAAGTGCTATAGGACAGTTTGGAAATGATAACAGTAACACTATTAACTAAGAGTTTTCCCTCAATAAACTCCTAATTTGCTGCTTATGGATAGTAGGCAAGGTAAGCAACTAGTTAATAGTAAATAGTGTTCCCTAATCTAAAGTGTTACCATGATAACTCATGCTTTTGCGCAGCAAAAAGAGGACATCCACGGGATGACCGATTATAACCTGTTATTTATCCAGTAGCTGAAGCTGAGATGCTAATCCATTTGATTGCAGTGGCTGCCAGCTTAATTGGATTGTGCTTACAATCCGTCAGAGCAATACACAAATACCTCTGACCTTCCCCGTCCTCTTTTAGCGCAGGATCCCAGGGCTTCTCCCTCTGATTGTACACGATAGTAACCCCAAAAATACAGAAAGGTGCATCACACTGTTTCTGAAGTGGTACAGTCTCTATGGGGAAGCCTATTGGTTAGCAAATAAAGGCAGGATGATTTTGATTAGTGCACCTGATGTGGAGCATGTGAGAGAAGAGAGAGCTATTCCTGGCCATGAGGGACGCCGAGGTTACTTTGAGTCACGATCAAGTGTGCAAGAAGTCATGTTTTGGTACTACATTACGGTTTCTTTTGCACCACCACAGTAGAGTAAAAAACTATTCTCTGTTACTCTTATACTCACGTTGCACTGGGTTTAATCAGATGAGGCATATGATATGCCCCATAACAACATTCAAATGGCTTGGCAAACACAAATTTGTGCCCTGGGGTTAAATGTAAGTTTGACCAGTAGTCAAATGAAGCGCCTACACACATTCAGATCCTACGCAACCAAATCATTTAGAGCATCAACAATGTACTTAACATTCATGTTGATTTTACATAGAGCCTTCACCGCTGCATGATTATGTCAGCAAATGTTGAGATATAGTTGAGCTTCATTATGATTTCAGCTGCTAGAAGCACTTCCTCACAGGCTGGGCTCATATCTTCACTTTTTATAATGTAGAGCCCATATTTATTATTTTATCTAATGCATGACAGCTATCCCACAGTAACTTTCAGCTTTATATGACTTTGTCTTATCCATTTTTCCATTTTTAACATAACACCAAGAACAGCCTTTTTAACTTGAATGTGCAAAGCTTCTTCTTTCTTGCATTGCCACACAAAAACAATCAAAAAAGACAAATAAGATGTTGCCAACTGGTATTTGTTTTAATACTATTTTCATTTACTATCATGGTAATAAACACACTGGATTGTAGTGCAAATCGTTTTACCGTTTACTGCAATTATCTGAAAGCCTGGACAGGGCATACATCACTAACAGCAAAGTAAAAAACACCATATAAAAACACCATATCAAAATAAAACACAAATGCATCAGAACCACAGTATTGGAATGTACCATGGTATTGCTAGATTTTGCTATGGTTTACTTTAGCATATTTGTGTACACATTTCCCATAATAAAGTCCTATTGCAGTACTATGCTATGGATATGTTATCATATTTTAATTCTATAATAATAAAAAAAAATACTGTGGTACTAAAATTCACATACAGTACATGGGTACTTGCCAAAATACCATTGTAGTATTTTTATGGTAATTTTTGTAAGTGTTTACACATTTACCATGTAAAACAACCAAAAAAATAAAATAAAAATCATGTTAACACCATGGTTATTCTCTGAAGTATTTTGGAGAATGATAGAAATACCAAGGTGTATGAATATATCAATCATTCAGTACCATGATATCTATTAAAGCCATTTATGATTTTTGTATGATTTTGACCACGTCGAAAATTTCTGGGATCGTAAAGGATTTCTACTGTCATAGGTACAATGGTGAATCTTTGATTGCCTAGTGCGATATGTTTACCAACAGTAAATTAATCGTCTTTGCAATGAATCTGAGCCTCAGACGAAGTTCTGACTGTGCCAAATTTGGGTCGCACTCCTACAGTCTTAAACCTTTTATGGCTTGTGTCCACTGAAGAAGCAATATGACTCACCAATTTTCTGTGTTGCGCCACGGACCACCACTCACAGTTTTCCACTAAATTCAATTCAAAATTTCCAATAAACTCGCAATCATACCAATAATGTTAGTCCTTAATAGTTGCTACTGTACATATTGACTTCACCCCAGGCTAGAAGATTGGGTATTGTACATTTTTCAGTAATTAATTTATCTTTTTATGCCATAAATAAAGTCTATGCATCATATGAATGCCTTAAACTTGAAAATGCAAGCACAGAATGATATGGCGTATGGTGTGTGGGTTGCTTCTCGTGCAACCAGCTTGTCAATGCTGAATCGTGCCTAGATGTCTTGGCTACAATTTCTCGTATAGTTATGTACAGTAACTCCTTATCTATTTGTTACAGTCCAGGTTCAGTGCCTTCTTATCTACTTGTTACAGCTCGGTGAGGAAAGCTTCGGTTGGGGTCGGGTGGGAAAGAGCTTGGCTACCTCATTCACTGCTTCATTTTAATACCGATCCAAATGTGCGATTCAAAACAATTTTGCTTCCATGCCAATGTTACAGGCAGCTATTTTGGTCTTTCTGACCTATGAAGGAGATCTCATGGGTAATTGAGCCATCAAGCTATTAGTCCTCCCTGGCACACACTTCACTTTCTCCCATGCAGCTACTACAACACGAGGGATCAGACGAGGTAAAAATACCAGAGGAGGAGGCGAGGGACCACAGAGTTCACTTTGCTCTTTTACATGCTTCAGTAGGCTGGGCATAGACATTATTTTCTGTGACATTTTCACCCATACAGGAGGTTACTCAAGGCTGTGCGAGGTTCTTTAAGAGCTTTTAAATGCTATTAAAAGCTCGACCCACACAAACATCATGGAAAATGTTGTTTTTAGGCATGGCAAAATACAGAGCATAAGAGTTTTAAACGTCAACATACTGTATATACACTAATATACTTAGATTAGAAAAAACTTAGATGTAAAATGAACGTAATGTCTTTAAACAATAAATTGCATGTTAATCGCAACTAAATTGAAAATGTATTATAACTTAAATTACATTAAATGCAATTAGCTGAACTGAAGTCTTTGGTATATGGCTAAACTTTATTGCGAATGTACTGACAAGCATTTATGGTAAACTAAATTATTCTTTAATGGCATTTCTAATGAAAATTGTGTATCAGATAAATATGTTTGTGATTACACATTTTTACATATTTGCAATAATCAGTGCTGGGGAAAGTTACTTTTAAATGTATTGCATTAATTTTTTTTGACAATTTGTAAATTTTTGGCAAATGTGAAATCCCTTTGACACCGAAAGTGAAATGGCTGAAGGGCACAGCTCAAACAAACCTTTCAGCTGTGCTGCCATTCTGGATTGCAGAAGAATAGGATGCAGAAGAACAACATTCAACACTCTTACTTCAACAATGAAACACAAATGTGATTTTTGCCTAAAGCCATTTTTGCCTATTAGTAAGGTCGAATTGGATCACTGAAGGTCAGCGACAAAGACACTCATTAATAAAATGTCATTAAATACTTAATGGGATCAAATATTTATTTGTCATTTAACATATTTAATTTCACTGTTTTTATTCATTTTGAGGAATACTGAATCTGTTTTTGTGCAGGTGAGATGAGTAAATGCATGTTCATATTTAGTCTAGAACTACAGAAACATCATGTTAAAACTTATGATTTTCTCTCAACATGGGGACAGGAGAGCTGTCAGTCAATAATGGGTAAAACAAAATAACTGCCGTTACTTATTTGAAAAATAATTTTTCATGTAAATTAAAAAGTAATGCGTTACGTTAGTAGTTACCTGAAAAAGTAATCTGATTACGTAACTCGCATTACTTGTAATGCGTTACCCCCAACACTGTAAATGATGATTGCAATTTAATACATTTAAAATACACATAAAAACAAACTTTAAATGCAATACTGAACACATACTAAAGTTTGAATTAACATCAATGACTTTCTTTATATACTTCTAAGTTCTAATACTTGAAGTACACTTCAAGTGTAGATTCAATAGCAATTAAGTGCACTTCTTTTTTCACAAGGGTATATAAGACACTTTATGTTTAAGTAATGAAGAAAAAAAATTACTCTGTGCTAACCAAATGGCCATTAAACAGCCATGAAGTTGTGGTCACATGACTTTGACAGATGGGTTGTGGGAACTTTTTCAGGTCACAGAAACAACACCTAAATCTGATTGATCACTCCTGCAGATTGCACTATTAAAGGGGTGGTTGATTGCGATTTCACTTTTTTAATGTTAGTTAGTGTGTAATGTTGCTGTTTGAGCATAAACAATATCTGCAAAGTTACGAAGCTGAAAGTTCAATGCAAACGGAGATATCGTCTTTTAAAATTCTGGCAGTTTAATGCCTACAAAAACGACAGGTAAGGGACTACAACGAGTTACTTCCCGGGTCAGATACGTCACGGACCCAGATAAACCCCGCCCCCGGGAACATGCAGCAAAGGGGCGAGGCCATGCTGCGCTGCTTTAGAGAAGAGGAAGAGACAACTAGGGGTGCACGTAAAAATCTATTCATATATGAATCGCGATTCTGTCTTCTGTCGATTCTAATGGATTCACAAGTTTCAAAATCATTAAAGCAGCTGTTCTTAATACTGCATCTCTCTCTCTCCAGCTCTCTCTCGCTCTCTCTCTCTCTCATTCAGATCGTCAGATCAGCTCCAACAAACTGTTCCAATTATACACTTATTTTCACATAGCTATGAGAAGCGTTATACATGGACGCGCGTGCGGTTGCTGTGCTGTATTAAAGCTTAAATCAGGATAAATCCGTATATTAAAAGCTATCAGAAGCAGTAGCACTTACAAATAACAGCGTATCTAAAAGTATGAACCAAAAAACATACCATTAAACGCTGTGCTTGCACAGGTTCTGCGCGATCCTCTTCACTAATATCCTCTGCGTCTCATTCGGGCTCAAATTGATAAGCAATATAGACGACGCCATTGTTTACAATACAACCAGAGCACATGCCGCCAAAGAGTATAGAATACCAAGAGGCGAAACTCTGATGCTTTTCGGGTAACAGTCGCTAGGTGGCGCTTCGGTAGCGCGGCCGCCATTTTGGGGTGAAAGTTCCAACTGGACAACGTAACAGATATACAGAAATAGACAGAATAACAACGAAAGAGAGGTTAAAATGGAATAAAAGAACGCAAGTAGGGCAATCCACTGCAAAAACTATCAGTGTGACAGTGAAAATCTTGCTTTTTTTTATCGTTTTCCCAAAGACCCTGACAGGTAATTATTCACAGAAGTGTATATTGTGTTTTGAAGTGAGACGTAGCACTGTCTTATGCACCTGCTTCAACTGTTTTTAGTCTAGTAGTAAACTTAAATCCTTTTAGGAACTGCAGGTCCTATAGCCATATCATAATAATGATTTATATGGATATGACACTATAGTTATATTGAGCTTATATGCAACTTCACACATTTACAATTACTTACTAGTCTATATTATTATTTACTATTCTCAGTAGGTCTAAATATGTATGTATATATATATATATATATATATATATATTTGTACGTTTAATCTCCTGGAGACACACTACAAACATGATCTAGATTAGAACATGATGTATTGCTGTGTCTGTCATAATTAAATAATTAAACAATGTTGGAGAAAGTGGCTGTATTTGTGTTTTGTTTTGTTTGTTTTGTTTTCCATAAAACGTTTTTGTTGTTGTTGTTTTACCGTCTTCCTTTAACGGACATTAATATAAGACAATACCAAAAACAGTTTACTGTCAAGATGTCCTATTATATATTTATTGTCAACATTCCTAATTTTTCTGTCATTAATTTAATGTCATATGTTGGTATTAATTCAGTGTTTATAATGTTAACACATATTTTCAGCTTGAAAAACTGGTTTCTAGAAAGCAAAAGTTTTTTGTAAAAAAAGAAAAAAAAGAAAAGGGAAGACTTTAAAATAAAGTCTGTGAAATAAACTGTTAAAAGGATTTGATGATCACTAGTCTAGTGATTGTACATTATTGTTGTCATCGTTCAGGCTGTATTTCAGCTTTAATGTACGGTATTTTTGAACAAAGCAGCTGATATTTAACAAGGAAAATGTACGATAGAACATAGATATGGGTAAGTAAAGTATATAAAAATACATATATACTTTAAATGTGTTATTGTAAGTTGGTCAAGCGCGACTGGCTGCTATTATTCTACGGTGTTTTTGTGTAGGTGTCAGTCCAAAATGGCGGCGGCACAGTCATGTCATGGGCGCAACTGTTGCTATGGAGCGTTCTATTGAGTTTCGCCTCTTGGGCTTCTATACTCTTTGCTAATAATTCATTCTCATATAACACTCAAAAAAAAAAAAAAACTTACAAATAAAATGTAAATTATTATTAAAAAAACAAACAAACATGTTTTGTCTGAAACAGTTAAATAAATAGAAATAGAATAGAATAGAATAGAATAGTTCTTAACAAAGTGCCAATTTTTCACTTTAGAAGTTAGTGCATATAGAACCTGGGGACATGTGATGTGTATACGATGAAGACAGGACAATGCACTGTGTAACAGGAATAATCCATTAGTGATGGAAAAATGAAGTCATTCCTAAAGTGAACAATCTACATCCAAGAAATTCTAACAAGTTACCTAGCAACAGAGCAACATGCCTCCTCCACAAGCATTGCTCATTAGCAGCCTTATCTTCACAAGTGCACAGCTGATGGTTTCGTCCTGTTCCAGCGCGCCCTCATCTCTCAGCAGAGGTTACTGGAGTTTATTGACCGACAGTAACCGACTGTGAGAGTGGAGCTGGGCTGCTGGCAGTGCCTTTGCTCGTTCTCTCTTTCCTCTTAAGTATGGATTACAAAGATTTGTTAGACAGCTCAGGCCCGGTTTCTATTGCAGTAAAGTGATAATAAACAAGCCGAAGTTGCCCATCACTCTCTATAGCTTTTCAGTAAAACAAAGCTGTTGATGTCAGACAGACTTTCTTAAAGTCATCCTGAAAACAAAATTGGTCCTATATATGTATTTTCCTGTTTCATTTCCTATGAATGATGACTCTGTGAACATTATTATATACCTGAATGTGCTACTATATTTGCCATAATGTGCAGTGCACAGCAAAGCACACTGCATAGAATATTTGTTTACGGCAATGTATGCACTCAACCTGACCTTTCATTTCCAGTGTCTCAAATGAACTGAAAGTATCAGCCACATCTTTTTCTAAACTCATTTTAAAATTGAAAATGCTAATTAGTTTTAATTTCCGAGATGATAACTGAATGCCATTTGTGGAATTATACATGAACATAAAGAAGTCATGTGACAAACATAAGTCCATGTGAAAACAATGTAGAATACAAATGTTTATTGTTGCACAGTTCTTATTTTATAGCAGGACACAGTATATTGTTTAGTAGGCTACTACTCAATTCCAGGTCTATGGCTTTCTCAAAATATGTCACCAAAAGGTTATTTATAAATATAAAATATACTCCACTCTAAAAATGCTGGGCTGGTTCAACCCAACTTTGGGTCAAATATGGACTAACCCAGCTTTTGGGTTGAATTTGTACATTCAATTTTTAACCCAAAAGTTGGGTTAGTCCATATTTGACCCAAAGTTGGGTTGAAACAGTCTATATATAGTCTTGTATGTCATGTATTACATGCATTCAAATATATTTGCACTTACACATTTGAAATGATAAAGTTTAAATTTAGTACATTTAAAATATATTAATTTAAAATGTATTATAATCAAGTACTTTACCAGTCCCTTAGCATGTTAGTCAACGTATCAAAATAAGTGACCCTATTTTGATGTGATTATTGTGATTATTTTGACATTATAACAAAGTGTACTTTTTAAAAATGTACACTGTAAAAAAAAAGAAAAAAAAAAAAAGTTGAGCCAACTTAAAGGTTTAAGGCAACCAGCTTCAGCAGATTTTTGAGTTTTCTCAACTTATTTTTTAGGAAATTTCTCAACTTTTTGTTGTATAAACTTAAAACAAGAAGTTTAGAAAACTCATAAATCTTTATTTCACAATGAGATTTTCACCCCACTTTCAATTGTTTTACTTCAGTGATAGGTTGGAATTTTGTGAATTTTTTGAATAAAAGATAAAAAGGAAAAACAATGCAGATTTATTTTCACAGCCGCCTTTGCTCGTATTTACCAAGGGTGCCAATATTAGTGGAGGGCACTGTAGTTGTTTTTAAATTACTAATTTACATATTTTTTATATTTTATTTATTTATTTACTTATTCATTCATTCACTATTCATCCATCCATTCTTCATTCATTCATTCATGCAAGACAGTCTTTTGCCCTATCAGGATAAATCCATTTCTATGTGTGATAAGAATAAGCAAACTAAGTGCTAAACACTAACAGCTATTCATTGTTTTTATCAGAAGGCCTAGGTCACACTGAGCAGTGAATAAACACATACAAAAATACTTATGAGCTATAGAGGAAAGATGACAAAATGTAGTAAAAACAACAGATTGCGCATCTCGAAGGATGAAGACAGCCCATCTCTGGAGCTGAACTCTGCCCTCTGCTCAGGATTTACTGCCAGTGACAAAGCTGCTGCTGCTGAACATTTGCCATGTCCAAGAAACTTCAAATCAGATTACAATCCAGATGGTGAGCCTAATGAAGACATCACTGCCCGTCAGTAAAACCCTGCTCCTTAAGGTAAAAGTAAGAAGAGCAAAGCCAAGGCAAAGCAGACAGCTGGGCTGTTATGTCAGCCATAGTGCCTAATTAATGAATTCCCTTCTGAGTTACGCATGGAGGCATTTCAGGATAAAATCCATCGAAAAAGGACACTTTTGGAGCCAAAGACTAAAGACACTCTTGCCACACTCTCGCTTGCCAAGCTATATCCAAAACAAACCATTCCCACTGAAATCAATCCAATTCCCAGACTAATTTCAATAGAAACCAACAAATCCCCTACATGTAAATTAAATTATAATATATAGCAAGATGTTTGATTAGTGCAGAAATGAACTTTTTCATTCAAATCAGTTTGTAAAATTTGTAGTTTGCACATCCATTTAAAGAAAGCACACTAAATAACTGTTAAGTTTGGAAGCAGCCCACAAAAGCTGGATTTTAGTGGTCTTAAAAACATTATTTGTGAACTGTTTTTGGACACTTGATTGCATGTTAACTGCAAGTGCACATTCAGCCCTATTAAGTGCACCTCTTACTCACGAGGGTCTCTCTGAACTCATCTGAATTCTGTAGTAAAACCTGAATAGTAATTCTTTACTTTTATGAAATTTACATTCGAATGACATTTGCAGTGCTTCAAGGACTGAAGGTCACACCTTACCTTTTTTTCTCCACCACGGTCCTTCAGGAACTGAGTACGAGAGATCTTTGAATTCGATGTTGACTGCGGGTCTGCGGGGGAGATAGGAAAAGCGCTGGGCCTCGGTCAGATTGTTCTCTACCTTCTTCAGGTGTCCCTGTAACAGCGGCATCTGCTGACTGCCGACGTGACTGGACATCAGTTCATCAATGGACACGCACACGGTTCTGGGGTCCAGCATGAGATCGGGAGGTCCATTTGTATTCTGAGGGAGGACAGACAGAGCGCTTATGTAACACACTGCAACCCAGAGGGAAAAGACCTGAGGAGCTTGTGCTGAGCTCTCTGCTGACAAACTCGAGATGTTCAGAAGACATCAAAGATTTTATCAGAAGTCCCACAGAAAAAGTGTACAGTAAAGAAAAAGATTCAAATGACACCACAAAAAGATGACTACTGAATACTGAGATAAATAATTACAGATAATATAAAATAGTATGCTATTACATATAATACTATTTTAAGGTTTGGGATCAGTAAGATTTATTTTATTTTTTTCAGAAGTCTCTTATGCTCATCAAGGCTGCATTTATTTAATCAAAAATACAGTAAAACAGTAATATTGTTAAATATTATAACAATTCAAGATAATAGTTCTATTAATAAAATATAATTCATTCCTGTGATTAAAGCTGAATTTTTAGCATCATTGCTACAGTCACATGATCCTTCAGAAATCATTCTAATATTCTGATTTATAATCAGTGTTGGAAACAGTTATGCTGCTTATTTATTTATTTAATTGATTGCTTGATTGAACCTGTGACACTCTATCATGATTCTTTGAAAAAAAATAAGTTTTTTTTTTAAAAATTAAAAATGTATACAAAATATCTTTACTAAAACCATTTACTATCACAGAACAAAAAGAAGACGAAGAAGAAGATGGCTAATGAAAATACAACAGGAATAAGTTATATTTTAAAAGTATATTAAAATAGAAAACCATTACTTAAAATAGTAATAATATTTCACAATACTAGTGTTTTTTTGATTAAATAAATGCAGGCTTGATGAGCATAAGAGACTTTTGTATTTTAATATTTTATACCTATAAAATATAAATGATTCATCTCATAATATTACTGTAAGCACAGTGGTTTAACCACGGTATTTCTTGGCCAAACCATATTTGTGGTGTACAACAATATTTCCATGGTATATTTTGAAGTACATTACCATCAAATGAGCATGTTATTGCTCTCTAATAACATCACTGTAACATGATGGTACAAGACAGTATTTTTGTAACAGAACTCCATGCAGCAATTTAACCTGTATATGCACTTGATTGTTTAATGAAACACATGTTAAGGTTGCAAATTTGAGGAAGGTATAGTAGCCTATATTAATAGATCATCAGTGAAACGCATGCTAAATATAAAGAGAGACGACCTAATCCGTCTCCCTCTGGTCACAGAAGACAGATGAGGTTACTGTCGGACAAAGCTTATTCTAAGCTCTGAGAAAACAGTACTGCCCAAATGTCAGTTTAATGCAGTAATGTGTTTCTCATATTAAAACTGTATGATGTAATATAAAAGGATATCAAATTCCACATCATCACATATGAAATTGTAATAATTTATTCAATTTGAGCAAATTTAGTCCTAGCATTACATTTTGAAGGGAAATATTTATTTTGCAAACTAAGAACTGTGCATTTGCAATAAGTCATGCAGTCTATGACAACAGATAAGTACATTGATATATAAAGTCGTCAGTGAGGGTTACTCTAGTTCATTTGAAAAACACATCACTGAAGCATGTTTTAAACATTGAACATCTATATCCAGCTTATTAAGAATATGTTTAACAAATATTAAATCTGATTATAATAAAAAATGTTTAAAAACAAGCTAAAACATAATCTTACCATTATGATGGAGTTGGTCACTGTAGTATTGTTGACTGAAAAGGCTGCCATAAGACATGCCATTCCTGTAAAATGTGCTGCGACAGACTCCGGTTCTGGCCGGTGCGGTGAGATGTAGCATCTGTTTGGTCCTGCGCTCTCCGTGAGTCCTCCGTGAGTCCTCCACGCTCTCCTCGCCTCTGTTATTGTTTACACGCGACCTACCTGCGCTCCGTGTTTAGAGGGTGACGTCACAGCAGTGGAGGACGTGTGCGATACACACGCGACGCGACGCGTTTCTGCGATGAAACGGAACGCACCGGAGAGGTCTGCCAGGCGCGTTTTAAAAAAGCTGTACAGTTTTTGATAAAACGTGACGCGAGACGCCACGCACAGAACAAGTGACTAACGCAAATGTCACGTGCAACTAAATTTGGACTATAAGCTAGAATTAAAATGTATAGTCCATATACAGCTGGTAGTCTATTCTATAGCCTACATATACATGCATTAAATCAAAATGTTTACTAAAATGAATTCTACATTATTTAGTACGTTAACTTATAGTATATCTATAATGTATAATATAGAGCTAATATATGATATTGTAAATAATTGAGAATATCAGTTCATTACCCAGAGCCTTAAGTTAAGGCCCTTAACAGAAATTAAATACAGCCAATTCACTGCTCAACTTTTTATTCTATCAATACAGAATGCACAGAGAACTGGTTTAATTCACCCACTCCCTCTGGTGGCTGATTACTGAAAATTACATTTTATTGGCAGAGAAATGAACAGCCATAATCATACTTATTTAAATTTATACCCATTTTAATGTCAGAATACAAATTAAATTAAATTAAATTAAATTAAAATATTCTACTACCACTACTATTATTATTAGTATTATTATTATTAAAATAAATGAACAAATAAATATATACATAACATGGAAGAATGTTCAGTTAGGCAAGGTTCTTTACCCAACACTTTTTCTGAGTGTGGATGGGTTGGTTGGTTGGTTGGTTGTGTGTGTGTGTGTGTGTGTGTGTGTGTGTGTGTGTGTGTGTGTGTGTGTATACCTGTTTTTATATCCCGGTGGAGATTTAAACCTGAATACACACAGACTCATGGGGACTTGTGTCAGGGTGGGGACCTAAATTGAGGTCCCCACGGGTAAACAAGCTCATAAATCACACAGAATGAAGTTTTTTTGAAAATCTAAAAATGCAGAAAGTTTCCTGTGAGGGCTAAGTTTAGGTGTAGGGTTGGTGTAGGGCAATAGAAAATACAGTCTGTACAGTAGAAAAACCATTACGCCTATGGAGAGTCCCCACAAGGATAGCAAACCAGACGTGTGTATGTCTGTGTGTGTGTGTGTGTGTGTGTGTGTGTGTGTGTGTGTGTGTGTGTGTGTGTACCTGTTTTTCTATCCTGGTGGGGACTTAAACCTGAATACACACAGACTCATGGGGACTCGTGTCACGGTGGGAACCTAAATTGAGGTCCCCACGGGTAAACAAGCTTATAAATCACACAGAATGAAGTTTTTTGAAAATCTAAAAATGCAGTAAGTTTCCTGTGAGGGCTAAGTTTAGGTGTAGGGCAATAGAAAATACGGTTTGTACAGCAGAAAAACCATTACGCCTATGGAGAGTCCCCACAAGGATAGCAAACCAGACGTGTGTGTGTGTGTGTGTGTGTGTGTGTGTGTGTGTCCTAGTCACAAGGTTTTGCATGTGAGCTGCTGTTGCCGCTGCAGTGGGTCCTGAATAGTGCATTTTTGCTGACAGCATTCCTGGCTGTACGCAGTTGCACAACTACCTGTTATCAATGAGTTTCCACTGCAGAAACACACACATATAAGTGTGAAATCAGGTCATTCTAAACATAATGGTGCAGTCTACTTTTTTAGATTAACAATGATATTCCTATCAGCAGTGATTCTGATCGGGCCTTAGCGTAAAATGTCCCATAACTTGTACAAAACATTTTTTTTTTAAATTTATTTAGATAGGGACGGATACAAAAAACATAGATAAACAGTCATCTGATGTATGCATCATAGTGTTTCTAGCTAAAGCTAATTTACAACACTTGTCCCTAGTAGGGCTTTTGGTTAAAAAAAGAAAAGCAATATATTAAGTGATATAATGAAATGCATATCAAGTAGAAAGAAAGAATGGAATTCTGTTACAAACTCAATAAATAAACCATTATAACCAACTGATACACATCCATCAATTATAGTAGTTCTAATAAATTAATAAATACACTAACTAAATAAATGTAGTTCTAAATGTAGCATTTATACATCTAAATGCATCTCTAAAAATATATTAATTAATTTTATCATCTGTACTTTTGTGAAATAGTGTGATCGAGGTAGGTATAAAATACTTCCTAAAACAATTATATTACACAGGCAAAATGTATCATCTGTGTTAACAGCTCATGTGTATATAGTGCTAAAAGAAAAACCTGCAACCACAGAATGCAGCGTTACATCACTATATTGACATGCATGACATAAGCAGCCTATTATACTGTTTTTATGGCTAAAGTTTTTCAGATTTCAATTTTGAACAATATCACATTTAAGATCAGATTATTATAAACCAACAAAAGCAGTTTTGTTGCATTTAAAAAAAGTATTTAAGCAAAAGCATTTAATACGAATATTATTTCTTTCTTTGCATGCTTACACAACGGGCATAACAAGTTATGAAACAGCAGACAAGCTTTAAATTATGGGTAAAGCGGGTTCTTTTCAAAACATGCTGTGATTAGACAGAGAGTACAGACACATATTCATCAGTGGAATGAAAACTATGTTATTTACAGTAGCATTGACCGGGCCCACAGCCACCCTCCCTCCCCTCCACCAGAGCTGCTGTACAATATAAATGTGAGAGCCGTCAGCCGTCTGGCCAGAGATGCTATGAGCTACAACATGAGGGCACTGGGACTGATTATCATAACTCTGCTGCTGCTGACAGCGGGTGAAGGTACTGCTGCATGTACAGTCTTGATCTACTCTTCCAAGAAAAGTTTGGCTGCTGATGTGCATTTGTTGATTAATGACATTATTTACTAACACTACAGTTATGACTGCTGGACAATATGGGTTGTGGCTTTGCTTATGTTTGAACTTTTCCTGAAAGCTGACGACACAGATGTGCAGCGCTGGACTTGTGGATATCGAGGGCTGTGCAGGAAGCACTGCTATGCGCAGGAGTACATGATTGGCTACCATGGTTGCCCTCGAAGATACAGGTACTCAAATGTTCTTCAGTGGACGTCATTGCTTAGATTTTTTTGTATTGTTCTGATGTTTATTGCATGCTGTGAATTACATTATACAATGATTTGTACTAAATATTTGCAGAAATTCACTTACAATGGTATGGAGCAATCTGTCAACAAAAATAAATAAACAGTTAAAATGTAAAAGTAAATCTCCCTGCATAAAAGTAAATCTTAACAAAATATGTTTCTTCTCAAATTAATATTTGATTCTAAACGTTATATTTATTCTTTTTTTTAGGTGCTGTGCTTTGCGATTTTAACCTTTACGAAGAAGCTCCTGTTTACCAAGACGGCGTGCAGAACCTCTTCTTTCACAGAACATTAGAAATGCTGTGTTGATTTACGAATGTTAGCGTAAAGGTGCGGTCACATTAGCCAAATTTTGCGTGCAAAATGGTCCATTGTCAATAATGTAGAAATGTACGAAGCCACTTTCAAAGCAAGCAGTTTTCTGTTGGTAACCGAGGTGAAATCGTGTTAATTCACGAGTGAAATCTGCTTCGCGAACTTTTTCGCTCTTATGCAAAACTCCTGATCCTGCAGAGATTCTGACTGGATTTCGCCCGCAAAATTTTTCGGTAAATGTGACCGCACCTGAAGAATGATTTCTGCTGCAAAATGTCACCAAAAGTTTGCACTCTTCTGTCACCACCTCAGTTAAACCATCACCTGATATAAAACTGAGCAAAAACACAGCAAAAGTTACAGCTAATAAGATATATATTTTGATTGTCAAAAGGATCAGCCAATATGTACTCAAAATAGATTGATCTATTGTCTATTATTAGACCGGTCACTTTATACATGCAGTAGTATGTTTGCTATTTGCTCTAATTGGATTAATGGAGAAAGCCGCTCAGCTTGCCGCTATGACCTGCATTGAGCAACAAGAGTTCACTGACCTACATAGGCCTATCTAGTAACAGCTAGCAAACAATCCCATCCAACACATAGAGAGCAAATGCAAGTTTGATGTCTTTTTTAGCAGTTCGGTCATGAAGCAGCTGGATTGCTGAATGCTTTGTGTTGTCATTTTTTGCTATTTCAATTAAATAAAATGAACTATTAAAGAAATATATACAGTTTTTTCTTCAGAATGTCAGTTGTGTAATACAATAAATGTGCAACTTTTTTCTCAGAATTGCATGTTATAATGAAAGAAGTGCGAGATGCGAGATTCTGACTTTTTATCACAATTGCGTGACTTCTTTTCTCAGAATTGTGAGATATAGGCTTGCAATTGTGAGTTAGAAGTGCAAGTCCAATTCTGCTGAAAAATATGCAGTCTGAATTGTGATATATCTGTAAACTCTGAGGAACAAAATCAGACCTGCAAGTCAATATCTTGCTATTCTGACTTTGTAACTCGCAATTACGAGTTTATATCGCACAATTCTGTCAGGAACTGCGAGATGCAAACTCACAATTGCGAGAAAAAAGTCACAACTGTGACATGTAAATGCAAGAAAAAAGTCAAAATTGTGAGATAAAAAGTCACAATTATCTTTTTCAATTTTTTTATTCATTGGCAGAAATGGCCTTCCATAGGCCCTCATATTATGTTAAGCCATTTAAAAATTATGACCAGCTAAAAAAAAAAATCTCGAAAGATAATCTGTTTGCCTGACTATTTCATTTAAAATGTAGCCTAATGTGTATTATTTAATGTGTGGGACTTTGAAATCGGTCATATTTAGATTTAAAACATAAATCTTAAATATATGTCCACCTAGTTCAAAGGTGGAGTGTAACTAATGCAGTGTATTGTTTGCAGTGTTTTAGAGGCACGTGCGGGATCACACTCACAGATCCACTTTTTTGGATGGAGCCAAATGTGAGTCATTCCATCTGTGCATGTGCTAGTCGGTCAGCGTGTTAGAAGCACAAAGGAACAAACCCCCACAGATCTGTTTACACAGGCTCTGCCGTCACAATAATGTCTAGGGCACAGACTCACTTTCAGAGTATACAAGGCCTATGCTAAAAATCCGTTCTATTTTTCGGTTGTTGAGTGGATGGAGGCAGATCTGAATGTGTGTTTTCAGTTGATTGTAAGAAAGTATTTATTTATATTAATTCTGAGCTCAAAAAAAAAAAAAAAAAAGGATTTTATGGGAATATGGTGCTATATTTCATTTGCATTATGTAAACAGTGAAGTCAATATTATGGTTTCTAGAATTATCTCAGTCATCTGGCATATGACAGTAGTAACTGGAATTTTGAATCACAAACACCTTATACTAAATACTTATTTTTGTAAAATATTCTGTATGTTTGTCTGAAAGCAAGTCTGGGTGAAATAGTTATGTAAATTCAAGCAAATAAAGACATACATTTTTGTTTTAAATAAACAATAAAACCAGCCATCTTTGCAGAGCTAAAAAAAAAAAAAAAAGTGTGTAATGTGTAAAAATGCAACGCTGCATAAGAGCCAGACTGATCCATCTCAGCCTCTAGTATCAAATATGCTATGTAAATGCATTCATTTCACCTCCGAGCAGCATGAAATACTGTGTAAATACACCCAAATGCCACTTCAAAACACTCCTGTGCAATGTAAATTTACGGTAATTTGTATTTAACAAAAAAAAAAAAAAAAGTGGCTTAAACTAAATGTTGAAACTATTTACATGGCACATTCCTATTTTTTATAATGGTGACTAATATAGCAATAATCTTGTCATGTAAATATTCATTCAGAATATGAATTTTTCACTGGAAAATGAGTAAAGGTGGCCAAAAAAGAATAAATCAGCTATGGAAAAAGTTACTAAAATAAAATAATGACATCAGAACAGAAATGTAAAAATGCCGTATCACTTTATTTTGTCATTTTTTTCTTGTTTGATAACAGGCACATACAATATGGGTAGCTAAAGCTGAATATCATTAGACAAAAATGCTAGGAATCCTTTGTTGAATTCAGCAAGCCTAATATTTCACAATGTGGAGAAACAAACTGCATCCAGATGTACTGTTCTTTCAAAATATATTATAGATAATCTACTTGAAATTTTTTGTTGACAGAACACAAAGAAAACCAGGAATTTAAGGTCCATTCACTCCTGAGTGTGAAAACAGGTCAAAACTGATCCAATGCTAAAAAAAAAGGAACATAAAACGATTATCCCTGGTTTAAGCTTAAATGGCCGAACACAAAAGTATCAAAGCGGCGAAGGGACAACACAACAGATGGACAAAGTCACTTTTTTTGATTGTTACTGTCACTCAAAGCCTAAACAACAAATAAAATTCAGAATTGAAAAAAAGAAAAGAAAAAAAAAAGTGCAGATTGAAGAGACACATTTAATAAGGCTCCGGACAAAATATACATTATACACATCTTCACAAGGCGTCATGAAATATGGGAGAACTAATGTAGGTCACCTCCAAAAACACTCCTGAAGTAAGGAGTGACTTATTCTGCTTTATGAAAATATAAATATCCTCCCAACACCTAAAAACTTTATGGGAACTGCTCGTGATTATGAGGGAAAAAAAAACAAACAAAAAACGTATAGACCAAATTTTTATATTTGGGTGAACTATTTCTTTAAAGTGAGCATTTAAATTTAACTAAAATATAATGATATTGTAGAACACTTTTTCTCATCTATGCTTGTTGTAGAAATGTCTGGATTTTTAATAAGAGCATTAAATTGAAACACCAAACTGAAGTTGCATTAAAAAAAACCAAACAAAAAAAAAAGTTAACAAAAGACTGGACCATTTCTTTAACAGAAGCAATAAAAAAAACACTGTGTTGACCTTATGTAATGTTACAGCTGTGAGCTAAACTCCGATAACACTCACTAGCCTGAATAACATCTGTTTCGTCCCACTAAAGCCACCGTTACTGCGTGTGCTGGGTCGCTGACGGCCGGTGCCGTCAGTTTCTACTAAACGTTACTTTGTCTTCTTGTCTGTAGCCAGTGTGTCATGAAGCTTTGAGACACATTTCTCATATTGGTCCATCACCAGCGTCCCGTTCTCGTCGAAGAACGCCCCGACTGACTTTGTAAACTCCATCTCCCTTGACTGCTTGGTTTTCCCATCAGTGAAAGAAATTCTTAAGGTATACTGGTCATCAAACCTAATGGAAACAAGGCCGTTAGTTGCAACCAATTTAGAAAAATTACACTTCAGTATGTTTTTTTTCTCTCTCTCTCTCTGAAAAATGGCATTGCTATGCAGTAATTAAGGTGCTTTATACAATACACAAGTTTAACATTTATGCCTAGGGGTTTGTTCTACCACCTAGTGCTGTGCAATACTGACAAAAAATAAAATCTAATTTTAGATAATTTTAGGCAATATTGAGTGTTTTAATGTTGGTACCATGGCTTACGTCTGCCAGTAGGTGGCAGCACTATCCTGTCTTAATGACTGACTCACTGAATCATTCATTCAAACAATTTGTTCAAACCGTTTGATTCATTTAGAAACAAAGCAAATGAATGTTTTTTACGAATGGTTCATTGAATTACTGACTCAAATAAATTGGTTTAGAAACAAATTTATTCAAGTACGATACGACACAGTGTTGCTTTGAGATGCACAACAGTTTTGCTGCATCACTTTTGGAACGTTTTTTGTATGGAATTTAGAGCTGCAACGATTCCTCGATTCTATTCAAGCATTTGATTTTAAAAAATCCTCGATTTCATTTTGCCCGTGCCGAGTAACCGGCAAAATACCAGAAGTGACACATTCCAAGGATGAGAAAAACGCAAGTTTCAACCCTCACTCTGAGTTTACGCATTTTGATGTCCACATATTCAAGAAATGACAGTGGCTGTAGCTTTCCTGTCGTAAAGAAATTGGCCAAATATTAAGGATTAAGTGGGCATTTGAATTAAATGATGTTTGGCCAATATTAAACAAGGATTAGATCGCGCAGTAAAGTGTAAAAACTGTTCTCAGGCCGTTGGCACCCTCTGCAGGCATTTGTTATAATGCATAATGTACCTTAGCTCTATTGTTTATAATACATTATGTATTTTAACAGTTTTGTTCTCATTATATATTAGGGGTGGGCGATATGGAAAAAATATCATATCACAATTTTTTTTTAGAAATATCACGATTTTATCACGATTCTTTGTCATGTTGGTTTTACTATTTTGCAAGTTGTCTGAGCATTACAGCCAAACTAATTTCCCTATTATCAAGATGAAGCCTTTCAAAAAAAAAAAAGAAAAAAAAAAAAAAAAAAAAAAAAAAAAAACAGATATTTAGGCCAAAGTGGGCAAAGATAAAAATCTTTGTCATTATTTTATCTTTCTTATTAAAAAATAAGAACAGATACACATTACAAATACACACAATATACAAATAAATCAAACAGTGCTTTATTTTCAGGTACAATAGGTGTATTTAGCAGGAGCATTCAAGAAATTGAATGAACAAATACACAAAAAACTATATAGACTGATTCCTAAAGCAACTGTATTAAAGTTTTTCAGTCAAGAGAAGTGAGTGATTTTTCTCTTTGCTTTTTGTTGTTTTATTATCATTAAAGGAATAGTTCACCCAAAAATAAAAATTCTGTCAATTCTGTCATAGTGTTTTATATTTATACCATCATTTACTCAAAAGTTGTTCTAAACCTGAGTGAGTTTCTTTCTTCTGCTGAACATAAATGATATTTTGAAGAACGTGGAAAACCAAACAGTTGCTGGTCCACAGTGACTTCTACATGATTTTTTCCTACTATCAAATTCAACGTGGACCAGCAACTCTTTGGTTACCCTCATTTTTCAAAATATCATCTTTTGTGTTCAGTACAAGAAAGAAATTAATACAGGTTGGGACAACATGTGAGTGAGTAAATAATGACAAATTAAATTTTAGGGTGAACTATCCCTTTAATGACAGTCGGCTGCATGTTTAATATGGTCCCTTTAAGACCTGCACGCATCTAATATACAGGCACTTATCCGTTTTTCTCTGAACTGTTTACTTTCATTTTAGACATAACCAACTGAGTCTATATGTAAACCTTGTGTGTTTTGACAGTATTAGCACAAAAGATAACTTAGTTCAGTAATCAAGCGCTGTTTGACAGGGTTTTAGTGCGCTTGCTTCGGGTGTATGCGCTCAGAAAAAGCGGACGTCAGAACAGCACGCAAATGAAACATTTAACCGGCAAGGCTTGTATGCAGATAATGTACTTTTGCGATCGCGAATAAGTGCAGTGTCCTGTCTACCGCTGTATGTCGTGTTGTACGGAGGCGCCAGAATGTGCGCTGTAGCACGATACTACGATATTTCTTCAAAAGCAGATCGTGGAGACATTTTTATCGTCCACGATCAAAAATCGTCATATCGCACACCCCTACTATATATTGTGACGAGTCGGCTGCCTCCCCCCTTTCATATCATCATCACCCCGTCCCTTATTCGCCGCCCTTCACCAGGCTCCCAACGGGAGTGGGCGTGTGAGAGGAGAGGCGCGGAAACTAGCCCGGTCTGGCGGCGTGTGATGAGGTGCACCTGATCCGAATAGGGCCTCATCACCGCCGCCGTTAAATGCCGAGAGCGCCTCTCCTCGAGAGACCGGTCTCTTCCCCGTGCATGCACACTGGTGTCCTCGTGGGTCCAGGAAGGGTGCGTGAGGGAATCCCGCGCCGCCGCCAGAGAGCCGCGAGATGCCGGACCCGCGGTCCGGAGAGGACCGCACCCGTTATGTGGCTGACGGGCCAGGATGCCGGGCCACCTATCTCCGCGTGTAGTACCGGAAGGACGAGGAGGATTGCCGCCGCTAGAAGAAGCCGCCGCTCCCTCGCGCCCCGGACCACGTCGGGGAGCGCGTGCGGCCACCGGACTCCGCCCCTGCCCTGGACCCTTCCTCCTTGAACACTGCCTTCCCTCACATTCGCGTCGCACGACGAGGACACCAGATTCCCCGTTTATTTGGACACTTATTTTCCCTTGGACACTTTATTTTGAAATTTCTGTTTAATAAACGCCTCTCCGAGGCCTGACGCCACACCCACTGTGTCTGTCGTTTGCTCCTCCCGCCACAATATGTATTATAAGTAATTTCAAGGCCATTTTTCACTTGGGTCTATTTTTTTTTTTTACTACCAAAAAATATATAATTATATGAATCATCCTAATTATCGACCAATTCCTCGATTACCAAAATAATCTTCAGTGACAGCCCTAATGTAATTACTTTTATATCTTGTTTTTTTTATTCAATCAAATAAAACTGTGTGTGAGAGCAAAAGTAGTTGTATTATAATTTCAAAAAAAAAAAAATATATTGCAAATTATTGCTAATAATTTTTTTTAATTACAAGTGCTGTCAATCAATTAAAAAGTTAACTAATTAAATCACACATTTTTTTCTGAAATTAATTGCAGTTAATCCCATCTAACATTAAAGTTTTTAAATATAGGCTACTTCTATATTGCAATAATTTCACATTCAATCTTCAAGCTAATGTAGAAACAACATGAAGACAGTATAAGCTTCCGCTTCATGTAAACAACGTATGCGCATGGAGCTGCTGCTTACGTAACACGCACATGCATCCTGATACTCTCCACAATGGCGGCGCACCGCTGCAGACGGGAAGAGGAGGAGAAGAATTGTTGAATAAAGTTGTTATTTTTCTTTTCTTTGCGCACAAAAAGTATTCTCGTGGGTTCATAAATTTATGGTTGAACCACTGATGTCACATGGACTATTTTATCAATGTCCTTGCTACGTTTCTGTTGCATTGCAGTTGTGTTGCTGTCTATGGAGGGTCAGAGAGCTCTCGGATTCATCAAAAATATCTTAATTTGTGTTCTGAAGATGAACGAAGGTCTTACACGTGTGGAAAGACATAAGGGTGAGTAAAAAGTGACAATTTTCATTTTTGGGTGAACTATACCTTTAATAAATTAAAGGAGAAAAACGAATGAAAAAAAAAAAGTCACCTTTTTAGGCTAGAGGAGAGCTGCCAGATGTGATCCGGGTCCATGCCAGCTGGGTCCTTCTGCATGGCTACGAGGAAGATGTTCTTCTCGTTGTAAGAGGTGTAGAGGGTCAAAATCCCCATCATTATGAAGTATGTGTGGATCTGTTAAGGATAAGAACTGAAGCAGTGCTAAGTTTATGTTCATTTACACCGTCAAACATCCAAAGCAAATTGTCATCTCAGTTCTGTTTGTAGTTTGCTCGGAGAAGGATATGAAACGACACAGCAGGCCAGCACAGGCTTAGACTCTGGGAACGGGTGCAGGTAATCCCAAATTAAAGCTACAATGGCGAAAAGGCAGGAGATCGTGCAAATGAACAGACGTCCATCGACTAAGTTGAAGTTTTCAATGTAGCCATATTTTTCGATCAAAACCTATGGTTGAAACAGAATGGTGATTAATTTAAAACTCATCTAATGCACAAGTTTACTACAAAAAAAATCACAAATATATGTGACCCTGGACCACAAAACCAGTCACAAGTGTCAATTTTTCGAAATTGAGATTTATACATCATCTGAAAGCTGAATAAATAAGCTCTCCATTGATGTGTGGTTTGTTAGGATCGGACAATATTTGGCTGAGATACAACTATTTGAAAATCTGGAATCTGAGGGTGCAAAAAAATCAAAATATTGAGAAAATCACCTTTAAAGTTGTTCAAATGAAGTTCTTAGCAATGCATATTACTAATCAAAAATTAAGTTCTGATATATTTACGGTAAGAAACTGACAAAATATCTTCATGGAACATGATCTTTACTTAATATCCTAATGACTTTTGACATAAAAGAAAAATGAATAATTTTGACCCATACAATGTATTTTTGGCTACTGCTACAAATATACCCCAGCGACTTAAGACTGCTTTTGTGCTCCAGGGTCACATATGCAAATAAACCACATGATAAATATATCCACCTACATACAGGTGAGATCAGAATTAGGGATGCATCGAATTTATATAATATAATATCTCTGAAGGATCATGTGACACTGAAGACTGGAGTAATGTCACAAACAAATATTTTAAATATTGTGAAACTATTACTGTTTTTATCATATTTTTGATAAAACTAAATGCATTATAATTATTTATCCTACCATAATTTTACATATAGAAAAATGCACACCTTCTTAGCTGCATCATCTAGAGAGTTCTTCACCGCTGCACCATCCCATTTGTCGATCTTGACTGGCTTTTCATCGATCCTCCACTGAAATCAAGGAATTAATTGAGATGCACTACAGATAAACTGATGCACAGGATTTTAGATCTCACTGTCAAACCCAAATTACTTTTAAAACTTTCATATTTGCAGAAAAGGTAGGAATGCAAACTAAACATAGTTTGAGCTGCTGCTAAATTCGCAAGCATAAAGTAAATTATAGTTATCAGAGTTGTCAGTTTGAAGCGAAGGTGATGATATACAAATGCTAAGACAATACATCTTTCTATTGCAGTGTCTTCACTGGCTGGACTCCCAAGCATACGCTTGCAACTACTGGAGCATGATTCTTTTAATGAATCCCTCACAAAGACTTGTGTTGTGTTATTAACAACTTATCAGTTCAATGAATCCTTCACCAAATGAGTCAGCAGTTAATAAGGGAATAAAAACATCTGTCATCTAACATCAGCAAGTCATTACTTTCAGCCACGTCAGACTCTAAAAAGGTACTGTTTTTGGGGCTTTGTGAAACTAAAACCCGTATTACTGACTGGATGTTACACACATTAACAACTAGTTTAGTTAGAAAACATTTGCAACAAGTGATAGAAAACAAACGGTGAAAAAACACCTTAAAAATTATTATTTTTAAAACGCGGGTATTTTGCATTTATAAAGCTTGCATAAAAGTGCATGCAATATAGATTTCCTTTTAAATTATATGGTTGGTAAATGTCAGATGGGTTACTGAATTTTTTTCCCTTGGCATTTTATCTTAAAAGGGTTTTTTTAAAAGCTTGTGCATTTAAATACATGAAGTGTTTAATTTAAAATATGATAAACCAGCTTCTGACAGAGCATGAGTTTCTGATCACATTAAATATAGTCACAGTGCAAAAAGTCTCGCGCATTTTAAGTAAAGGTAATGAAAGACAAATGGAAATATGTACATGTCTCAACGGCAAATAAAGCCAGATTTGACACCAGCTTCCTAGTTTCTAACACCATATGCTTGCGTCTTCACGCTGAAGATGATAACGTTAATAATGATCAGCACGACTCAAAACTTATGTGCAATGTTGTGTAATCTTCTGTATCTACACATGTAAACGACATTAAAATGTTTTAATATACATGATAATTTAATAATATACAAATGCACAATGAATAACGTGCATCCATTTGTACAAGTTAACGTTTTGGCCCCTGACACGCAAACAAGAGCGACGGTCGCATCAACAATCCGAGTAACGAGTGCAAAAGATGAAACGTATATAAAATAACACATTTCTATTGGGCTCTAAGGATGGCTGCGCATATATAAACGTATCTCTAAAAACGCGGCATACAATAAAGATTTCTTACTTTTTCCAGTAGACCATTCTTTCCGTTTCTCGCCGCCATCTTTTCTTCCTGTTCATTTGCTGTGACCTGGGTGAATGTGATTGGTTAAAATCACACAAAAACCGTCCAATAGAAATCGATCTGAAACAGAGCGCCTCGAGGGCGGGACACAGTGTCGAGGACGAGCTCTTTGATTGGCTAGACGCGATGACGTTCATCCCTCTTATGTTCGAAAATTAAACCTGTGATTTTTTTTTATTTGATGGTTGCAGTCATATGATTACAATCTTTTGAAGAAATATCTCATATGCATGCTATTAGTTCCTGCAAATAAGCCTTCTTTTGTTATAAAGGGTCATTTTAATTTGCTGAGATGCCAGTCCAAGTCACTTGAAATGAAGAACTGTACATCAACATCCACAACGTTACATTTTAAAGTTAGAAAAAGCCCATTGCTGCAAGACAGTGATGAAATAGTCTTCTTTTCTTTTCTTTTCTTTTCTTTTCTTTTTCTTTACAGTCTATGGTCTGAAAGCTTTTTTTTTTTTTTTCTTGTTCCAGACTACAATGCTTTATCAGAACAAAACATTTTGATTTTGTCCTAGGCTAACTTTGAGAACCTAAGCATTTATTTGTGACTCTGGACAACAAAACCAGTCTGAAGTGTCATTATAAAAATAAAGAGATTTATAAACAATCTGAAAGCTGAATAAATAAGCTTTCCATTTATGTGTGGTTTGTTAGGATCGGACAATATTTGGCAGAGATACAACTATTTGAAAATCTGGAATCTGAGGGGACAAAAACATCACAATATTAAGAAAATCGCCTTTAAAGTTGTCCAAATGAAGTTCTTAGCAATATTACTAATCAAAAATGAAGATTTGATGTATTTACAGTAAGCAATTTACAAAATATCTTCATGGAACATGATCTTTACTTAATGTCCTAATGATTTTTGGCATAAAAGAAAAATCGACAATTTTGATCCATACAATTTGATCCCAGCGACTTAAGACTGGATTTGTGCTCCAGGGTCACATTTGGTAAAACTTCCAAAAAAATCATCTTATCTGCTGAAGCGATTTATCCGTTTCACTTTTTGAATCCCCAGGGTTCGTGTCCCACAGCGTAAAAAAAAAAAAAAAAAAGTTGAGCCAACTTAAAATTTTAAGGCCACCAGCTTAAGCAGATTTTTGAGTTTTCTCAACTTGTTGTTTTAAGTTTATACAAAAAAAAGTTGAGAATCTCCTACAAAAACTAGTCGAGAGAACTCAAAAATCTGCTGAAGCTGGTTGCCTTAAAATTTTAAGTTGGCTCAACTTTATTATTTTTTTTTTTTTTACAGTGCACAGTCACCAAGCCCACGCTGATCCAGGGTTTCCACCAAGATAATATACCTATAGAGAGTTATTTCATTCAGGTTGCCTACATTTAGCACATTTCTTTGCAGAGCTATATATGCAGAGGTATATTTGCCAAGCTATGAAATAAAGGCCAAGACCTCTAATTCACATTTAACTTTTATCTTCCTTTATTAATTAGATTTTTGTTTTTAATCTTGATTTTCTTAAATGAATTCCTTCAAGGTAAACATGACAAAATATGAAAAGAATGATTGGCAAATGTATCAAGTCAAAAAAAAGGAGAAGAATTTGACAATGAATACCTTTAGAAAAGACTAAATGTCTGTCATAAGAGAGCAAGACATGTATTCTTAAAAACAGAAAAAAAAAAAAATTATATATATATATATATATATAACCCTCCTGAGCATCTAATAAGTTGTGTAATAAAACAAACAAAAAAAATCTTTAAGTACTTTTGAAAACACAAAAGGAAAAAACGTATATTTGTAAATTCTGAATGAGTGCTACATTATTTCATTCCTGTCAAGTCAGTTATAATGATTTATATAGTGTTTTGTTGACTAAAACAAGAAAATCCTGTTTTTTTTTTAAATGCAATATTTAAAAAGATGACATTATTACAAAGTACTGTTCAAATAAATATAATGTGTGCTTTACATCTCCACAGAATCCAAACATATGCAACATTTTCTTTCAAATCCAGCAATACCTTTCAACAATGGAAGACAACCCAAGTGCTTTGAAAGCCCATCAGAAAGAGTTCCTATTAACATCTTTGCATCAGTATCAATATAGGAGAGTCATATTTCCAAAATAATACAGTAATGCATAAAAATCTATTTTATCTTCTCCAATAGTACATCTGGTAGCCTACAGAATTGTATATAACTTAAATTACCTACATTTTAAAAAAACAAAACAAAAAACAAAACACACACAAAGGAAAGATTTCCTGATTTGCAGAAATCAGACATGTTGGCACATTACAAAGAAGTCTACAGTATAGAAATGAATCTGTTTGTAATTAAAAAAAAAAAAGATCAAGGTCAAAGGTAGACAGGATTAAATGTATGTGCATTTACACGTGGTCCAAATGAATGTCATTTTTCAGCAAAAGTAACATTAAAGCTTTCTTGGCAGACACAAGTCACAAAATAGATCTTTCTAGTAATCAAAGCTTAATAGATAAAGTTCTGAAATGAAAGTAGCCCTTAAGAGTAGTGTGAACATCAAGCTAAAAGTGAAACATGGATGAACTACAAAAAATACAAAGACAGAAAACCAATGTCTTAAAGCAAATTCTCACACTTGTTTTGCTTGTGTGAGCATGCTAGATTTGTTGTTGTTGTTGTGGTGGTGTTATATCTTTTGAAGAAGTTTCCAAATGAAGATTACAGTTTGGAGAGTGTCAAAACACTTAAGATAGAAAATGCAAAAACTAGATTTTAAATAAAGACAAATAAAACAACCAGATTTCTTTAGAAATATTAACTGTCAACATTGTTACACAATGCCTTTTAGCGTTTTAAAAACCATTTTATAGATATTTTATTTAATAGTGTAAAACATATTAGCACAGTTAGGCTTAAAACATACTCTACACAAATATGCAAATGCAAACTCTTGCTACTCAAGTTTTATTTTACACAATGAAGTGTGTAACAAAATTTGTACTGCCTCCAACACACGTACGTGTTGCATTCTTTGCTCTGCCACAAGGGGTGCTAGCAGGCACAGGAATGATCAGTTATCTGCAATCTTCAATGGAGTTTCTATGGTGAACTACTTGCCACCTTCCTTGATGTTTATTTTCCTTCGCCCCTTCTGTAAATAGCCTACTTCAAGGCACACTCCTTAAAGGGATAGCTCGCCCACAAATGAAAATTCTGTCATCATTTACTCACCCTCAAGTAGTTCCAAACCTGTATGAATTTCTTTGTTCTGCTGAACACAAAGGACAATATTTTGAAGAAAGTTTGTAACCAGGCTGTTTTGGGGCACCACTGACTTCCATAGTAGGAAAAAAAATACTATGGAAGTCAATGGTGCCCCAGAACTGCTCTGTTTCCCACATTCTTCAGAATGTCTTCCTTTGTGTTCAGCAGAACAAAGACATTCATACAGGTTTGGAACTACTTGACGGTGAGTAAATGATGACACAATTTTCATTTTTGGGTGAACTATCCTTTTAACCACAGATCTTACTGTACAGGGAGATACCAATCTTCACAGCCAAAAAAAAAAAAAAAAAGCATAATGGTCAACTTGGATCATGGTGTGCCTCGTAAACCAATTATTGCCTTGATGTAACTAAATTGCTATTGGAGTTGTACAACAGTCAATCACTGTTTTCAGATGCCATATAAATAGCCAGATAACCAAATTAATGAGAAGAATCTGCCTTAAGCCCAAAGTATACTTCGTTTTTGTACGCGACGCATACGCCTTTCAAAGTGTACTCCATTTGATAGCATGCACGAACGCAGGCGGTCGACACATGCGCTCTAAAAAGCGTCATCTTTGTCCAGCATCTGCTCCATTTTTCTCCAGAAGTTATGATAGATACAAATATTGTACTCTAAATTTGTACTCTTTTAAACTAAAGTTGCTGCTATCTCATAACCCTCTCACGCAAGCGCTTGTCAATGGGACCGTCTGTTGTTGTTGCAGTCTCTGCTATTTTGTTGTTTTTCCATCTCTTTAGTTTTGTTTTCTACTGTGAAACAACAGCCTGGGCCAGTGATGCGTTCTTGCGGAACAACTGAATAGTGCAAAGCCAAGTCACTGCACATGTGCGACTTGCATGTACAAAGTACAAAAACTGGATGGTGCGAGTACTATTTTGATAGTGAAATTTGCGTCACATGCACTGTACACCATACGCGTAAAAACCAAAGTATACACTCTTAAAAATAAAGGTGCTTCAAGCGATGCCATAGAAGAACCATTTTTGGTTCTGCAAAGAACCATTCAGTCTAAGGTTCTTTAAAGAACCATCTCCTGCTTATCTTTTTATAATCTGAAGAACCTTCTTTCGCCACAAAGAACCTTTTGTGAAACAGAAAAGTTCTTCAGATGTTAAAGGTTCTTTATGGAACCATTTAGACAAAAAGGTTCTTCTATGGCATCGTGAAGCACCTTTGATTTTAAGAGTTTATTTTGGCCTTTAACTAGTCAGCTAAAAAAATACATTTTGGTTAATGGCACAAACATTTGAAGGCAATTCTATCACTGCCTTGAGTACTGAAGTTTGTTTCCACCACAGTAGACCAAGAACAAAGTAAACAGATTACTTTCAACAAGACTGCGGTCTTGCAAATTGTTGAGCAAGCATTTGCATCTATGTACTTGTGTCGAGTAGTTTTCTGGCCTAAGGCTACAATTTTTACTCCTTTCCACGTAAATTGTTCACATAAAAAAATAAAAAAAATAAAAAAAATATTTGTATGAGTTGTCTGATAGATGGATATGTCAAGAGAAATCTTTCAAAGCCACTGGAAACGGGAAACGCAAAAAAAAGGGTTATGCTACAATTTTGTACAAAACACCTTCAGTTTCAACAAATGTCCTATGATAACCTTTAAACATGCAAACAAACTTCTTGAGGAGCAATTGTGATTGTGATGAGCACAAAGAGATTGTAAGGAGTACTGTCGTCACTGGCTTGAAGTACTAAAAAGCCTTATAAATAATTTTGTATGTTTTTCTTCCCCCAAACAACATATACATAGTCTCCTCTCTTTCTGAGTAGTAGAAGCCAGTTTAACAGTAACAGAGCTTGAAACAAAACATTGCTGCTTCAAATCCGCATCCCCATACATGGGAAAGTTGCTGAGAGTCCAAACTTGTCCTACCACCATTTTGCCCCAAGCAAAGGCACTTAACCCCAGCTTGCTCTAGGACAGGGATACCCAAACCTGTTCCTGGAGATCTCCCTGCAGAGTTCAGATCCAACACAACTATCTGTAATTATCTAATGCTCCTGAAGATCTTAATTAGCTGGTCCAGTTGTGTTTGACCAGGGTTTAAGCTGAACTTTTTAAGATCTCCAGGAACAGGATTGGCCACCTCTGCTCTAGGTGGACTCAATTAATGCAAGTTGCTTTGGATGAAAAGTCAGTAAATACCTTATCTTGCAATACTAATCCAGATGTTAGAAAGCCTCTGTAGTGCCTCAACAAAGAAAATGTTTGTGACTGCAACAAATCATTACAATAAAACACTACCATAACCGGAGGTCCCTTTAACAGCTGTAGTTAAAGTGCTCGTTTCTTTTGGAGATTCTTCCTGATCTGCGTGTATTGTGACCTACCATCCCATCATTTGTAGCCCAGGACCGGAGTTCGTATTTGTTACGACTCATTTTGTGTCTGTCCACTTTTTGACATTCTCTGTCAAACTGTCTTTGTAGCTTTAGTGCCAGTTCTCGGTCCTCCTTTTCCTGATTCATTCGCTGGACAATCATATCATCAAGCCTGTCATAAGCACCTGTCCGGGACATATTTGTCTGTAGGGTGTCTTCCAAATGTTTTGTTTTTTGGCTTCTCTTCTTGCCCCTTCTTGAGGTAGGTCTGTTAAGTACACAGCTCCTGGTGGTAGGCTCATTTACGAAGTTCTCGGGGTCTTTCGTACCCTGATTACAGTCTCCAGCGTGTTTATCAAGCATCACTTCACAAATTTCTGTGGGTTCACAGAGTTCTTCACATCTGCTACGCCTGTTTGCGGATAAAGTATCTGCGATGGTTTGAGTTGTCGACCTGATGTGAGCGCTAGCAGGCTGTGTACCTTCCTCTTTGTTACACTGATCGAATACAAGTCGTCGTTTATTGCAGATTACAGGTTTATCCTTCCGATCCTTAGCACTTGAATCACAAATGCACTGATGATCCTGCGAGCTGTCCTTGGCTACAGCACAGCTGCAGAGTCGGCTGTCCTGTTCTTCAACGGGACTCAGTTTAAGGCTTAGATCCTCTGCGATCGGACTCGTGACTGTACCTTTTGAGGTCACCTTGACGCACTGACGATCAACTTCAATCTGCTTCCACTTCTGCAAGATGGTCGGGCTGGCCTCGTAGCTTGTGGACTTGTGCAGAGTGCGTGTCAAGTTCCTAGGGGTTGACTTCACGATCGTAGGCTCCAAAAGTCGCCCATCGGGCAACCTTTTTGGTGGAGTGCACGGCGAACAGACAATAGGCTTGAAATGGTTGAGTTCTTCCGATATGCTATCGTTGCTCTCGGGGCTAATGGACCTCTCTGGTTTTGTTTGAAGCACGAGTGACGCGGATGAGGTGTGGATGCCCCGCCAGTGGTGTCTCTTATCTAGGCTCAATACCGGGGCTGAGAAAGAGCGACTGTTTTCCGAGGAGAGAAGGATTCCAGCGTTGTAACTATGAGTGATGATAGCCTAGAGTAGGGAAAGAGTGGTAGAGTGGCATCACTGACTATAAGAATGACTAATTTGCTTATTGCCAATCCTGCCACAACATTTGCCATTTCCTACAATGGGGTGTACATTCCTGCTCCTTAAAGGGTTAGTTCACCCAAAAATGAAAATCAGCCTGTGTTTTACTCACCCTCAAAGCATCCTAGGTGTATATGACTTTCTTCTTTCAGACGAATCCAATCTGAGTCATATTAAAAATTGTCCTGGCCCCTCCAAGCCTCGAGGCCGTTTCACACTGAGCGCGATGCAAAAAGCGAGGCAAATCGCCGGCGAACGTTGCTTTCACACCGAGTGCGCAACTATTGATCTCCTTCTGGTAATTCACGCCTGCACGCTAGGTGGCACCGACCAACAATGCATTTTTCCTCAGATATGTGTCTCCATATTTCAAACGTAATAAACACTTTTTTCTCACTTCCGCTGACTGTCGTACTTGGAAGCCGTTCCTGCGGATGATATAGGACATAGGCATCACGCGTGCCTCTGAGATATGCAGGAGCAAAGGAAACAAAGTTTCCTTACTTTAGCAAAGGAAAACCAGTCTCCTCTTGGCTTACATCGAAATCCTCTGACATTTTTCTTTATAAATCCTCGTTTTGTGCTTCTAATTCGTGACCGGCATTTTGTTTCGTTCTCTCTCCGCGTTCATCGCCTAATCACGCAATGCCAATGTCCTACGTCATCTGCCGGAACGGCTTCCAAGTACGACAGTCAGCGGAAGTGAGAAAAAAAGTGTTTATTACGTTTGAAATGTGGATATTTATCTTACAAAAACGCATGGATTCGCTACAGGAGGCCTTTACTCACCCCCCGGAGCCATGTGAGGCACGTTTTATTATGGATGCGTGCACTTTATTTCACGTCTTGAACTGTTGACAACAAACACCCGCTTACCCCCATTGAAAGGCTTGGAGGGGCCAGGACAATTTTTAATATAACTCCGATTGGATTCATCTGAAAGAAGAAAGTCATATACACCTAGGATGCCTTGAGGGTGAGTAAAACACAAGCTAATTTTCATTTTTGGGTGAACTAACACTTTAAGGGTCAACATCCTGCAGAGTTTTACACCAACCTGCCCCAACACACTTGCCTGGAAGTTTCCAGTGATCCTGAAGATTTTGATTAGAAGTTCAGGGGCCTCATGTATAAACGTTGCGTACGCACAAAATGGGCATAGAAATGTGCGTACGCTGTTTTCCACGCACGTATTTGGATTTATAAAAAAATTAACTTAAATATGTGCGCACCATACGGATGCTCTTGATTGTGGGTACGCACTCTTTTTCCTGGAGTGAGAAAAGTAATGAAGTAAACAAGGATTTTAAACTCTGTTTTCATTTTGATATACACATTTACATTAAATGTTCCACTCTCATTAATGGAGATAAGCACTGAAATTAGCCTGCATAAAGTCATTGTGCAGCAGTTAAAACAAAATTATATGAATTTTAGACATATTTGTAGTGGATGCGCTTGATCACTTTTCCTGTGGCATGCTACGTTTTAATGACAGCGAGTGCTAGAATAATTCATATTTATACTAAACTGCAGATCTCATGTTATGAGAATTTTTTTTTTTATTTTTTAGCAAGAACAATGATCAATGATGCGCACTTACTTAGATACTGGCGGACACTGCTGAATTCGGTGGTCGAACGGTCCATTGTCCGATTTAAATAGGTCCAATGATGATAACTTACTGTACAACCGCAGCTGCACGGAGGTGTTGATGGCGTGTCAAGGCATATTCACAACATTATGAAAAATACCACTGTATTTGAAGGATACAGCTTGAAAAAAAACGGTAAGATTTGCGTGTTTCCTTTTTAAAATACTTTGTCAGTGATGCGCCAAATCAGACAATTGTATTTACACTGCAATAAATATAGGCTTATCTGTTTCCACTAAAAATAGCTAAAAGATCTTCAGCCTTTCAGAAAAACTGCATACATTTAATTTGATTTGAATTGTTTAAAACAACTGAAATACTATTTGGCCAGAGGAAAATAATGAGGGCAACTATATTCTAAAATAGGCTATTTATCTGATAACTAATTTTTATGGATATTTTGAGATATTTATTCTAAAACAAACTGGATGATTTTGGCAGTAAAAATGAATGTGGCACAAATGGCATTTAGTCCGTATTTCATATTTCCTTAATGCCTTGTACCTTTGACGATATTAAACATGGTGTCACATGGATGAGAATATGCATGGAAATGATATGCAGATGAGGTTATGCATAGTAAAACTAGGCGTTGTAAGCTCCATATATGGTTATTTCGGGGAGGAGACGGGGTGGAGATGCACGTACGCACAATCTTCCCCTGACTGGGATTTATAAAGGGATTTTTGTGCAGGTTCTGGAACTTTTGTGCGTACGCACACTTTTAGGATGAAATCTACGGAGAGTTTTATACATGAGGCCCCTGGTCTGTTTAACCAGGATTGGAGCTAAACTTAAGAAGCAGGACATAGGTGCTGTGGCCTAGTGGGTAATGTTTAAGGGTGATTATACACTAAAGCTCTGGCTGTGCTTTTGAGAAACAGGAATGCACAAGATCCATTTGGAGGGAGTGGAATAAATAAAGTTGGTTGTAAAATCAAGCGTGAATATCACAGATTTCGCTTCTGAAAGCACAACTCCACCTTCCTGAAATTCTCATTTTGGTGTGGTGCAGATATTAAAATTTGGTTGAATGACCAAGTGTCACTTTTCAAAATGAAATGTGTTAGCCAGTGTTTTTTTGGTGTAGTTTAAACAAAGTAAGGCTGGCCCGGACCATCATCAGTGTGGACGTAAGCAAGGCCAAAAGCAAACTTCTCATGTCCACAATCCATGCCGGATAGTGGCCTGTATGTGTGACCATGCAGACAACAGCACAGCTACATGTGATTTGAACACTTGGAAAGAAATATTCTGGCCATGCTCATGGTCAAAGGAGGTTTGTGTGCTCTACTGTGCATAAGATGGAACGGAACATACCTGGGCCTATAACCTCAGGTTTCTTTAGGGCAGTGTTTTTGTTCCTGTTCCTGGAGTCCCCCACCAACAGTGCACATTTTGCATGTCTCCTTAAAGGTGGGGTATACATTTTTTCAAAAACACTTTATAAAATGGGTCGGGGCCGAGTACCAAAACAAACTTGTAGCCAATCAGCAGTAAGGGGCGTGTCTACTCATGATGCGAGGAGAGAGCGCTCAGTGCACATGACGGACATTAGCTGAGCCGAGCAACGACAGAAAGATAGAGATGGTGGATAAAAAAAAAACAAAAGAGGAAAACGTCCACGGAACAAAAGAAGGCTTACACCATGTCTACACTGGACGCGACAAAGTGACCGTTGAAAATCATTTGAAATTTGTGTCAATACCTCATAAATAGAACGCGGCAGCAGTTTACTGTCGGGGATTTGTCGTGTCCCATCCAGTGTAGACAGCATCACTGATTATAATGAGTTCTATATTATTTTGTGGTGCTGCGCCACTCACGTCTGGTGTAGACACGGTGTTACGATAAAGCAAGAAGTAGGACCTGTGTAAATATCGGATCAGCTTTCCAGCGCTGGAGAGAACTCAAGAGCAGGAAGGCCTGCGATCGGACGCCGAGGTTGCTTTGTTTCTTCTCCATAGGTGAGTAACATTGGTTTTGCTTTGTTTCACGTTGCCGTACGTATGTGTGGGGCGGAGCTATCAAAATAGGGGCATGTTTGTTTTGGTGATTTCAAATGTCAACACTGGCTACCAGAAATCACTTACCCCACCTTTAATTAAACACACCTGATACGTAGTTGACTGATATTGGTTTTTAATTATTTTTTTTAATGGCCAATGCTGATATCTTTGAAAGCAGATATCACACTATTTAATTTAAAAATAGTAAAAACACATGCATAACAAATGCTGAAATTAAGTTTAGATTTGTTGCTGAATGCTGACAGTAGATGATTAAAGTTAATTGATTAAATTTATCTCTTTACTTTTTTTTTCATAATTCTATCTAATAAGAAAATGAATGAACTTGAAGAATAGGTACTCTGTGCACTCAGAGACTGGTATTCTCTGGCATTTTATGACACGTCGACCCAACAGAAAAACATATCTGCTGATAATTTAAAAAAATATTAAGTATTGGCCGATACATCAGCCTTATTGATATACCGTTCCAACCACTACACCAGATTCAGATCATCAGCTCATTAGTAGAGACTCCAGGATCTGAAATAGGTGTTTCATACAAAGGAGATCCTCCAGGAACAGGGTTAAAAACCACTGCTCTGGACCAGGGTTCTTTAAATCTGACCCTGGAGGTTTTTCAAACTCCTTGAAAAACCTTGACTAGTGTTTTCAGGTGTGTTTAATTAGAGTTGGAGGTAAACTCTGCAGAACAGTGGACCTCTAGTGCCATATATGAAGAACCCTGCTCTAGCAAAAATTATGAAAAGTTGCTTTGGATAAATAAGTCTTCTTCTATATAGTTTTACTTACTACAAAATTTTATATTCAGCAACTAAAGATGAGAGCCAAATACATTTTTCGAAACAATACATTTTTTTCCCCAACAATTCACCCTAAACAACAAATTAGATTGCCGATTATTTGAATATACTCATTAAAGCATTAACTGAAATACTATACCTTGTCAGGAACGGCATGATGTGTGTGACCTCTGGTTTTTCCTCTTCCATCCTCAGAGTCTGTACAGCTCCTGCTCCTCTGAACAGCACTGCTATGAAGACAACTGTAATACAGCACAATGACCGTATGGATGTGTTTCTCTTTTTAACAATCAGAAAAGAAGCATTGAGAGAAGCATCAAAATTTAAGTAACAATTTCCTTCATACTACTACAGTATTAGTTTTTTTTTTTTTCACTAGTTGTGGTAGTTCATGTTTGTGGCAGTTGTATCACTATAAAGGCAATTCATTTTAAAATACCTGTCTCGGTTTTTTGTGAATTTTGAGTGAATATTGTTAAATATGTTTAATAAGTGTATGGCTGCAGTCTAGACAAATGGCTTATCTGAATAACTTCTAACATACTATAATTTTGATTTGCTTGACACTTTACATAATTTCTATTCCTCTGTGTTATTTTATAGTTGATGACTGTTATCCTAAAATGTCATAATAAACAATGAAGAAGTTTGTGTTTTTTGCATAGTAGTGTATCCCATTATTTCAGGCCCACCACTCTAGAGACAATAATAATAAAAAAAAAACATATAATTTGACTACTAATAATAGGTATATAAAAACAGGGGTGCAAACTCGTCAGGGGTGAAAAAGGTGACAAACTAAACTAACAACCCCCCCCAAACCCCTTAATGCAAGGTGACATTTGACTCAAACTGATTTACAGATGTACATTTTCTTTTTACCTTTGTACATGCATTTTTTCTAATTTTATTAAATGTATGCAGTGTTTCCTCTAGGATTTTTCCAGCTGTGGTGGCAGGACTATTTCCCATGGACCACGCCCCCTCCCCACCCAAGAACCACATGCACTCAGAATTGAATTTATTTTAACTAAAAAAGACAATTAAATAGTAAATAATAAAATAATAACAAATAAATTAATGACAATCAATAGCACAAACAAAAACAATAACAAGATAGAAATTAAATTATACTTAATTTGTACTTAAATTTTTAACTATAAACCATTTCTAACTATAATCTATTCAACTGTAAAATAACACAGGATAGTCTTCACTGTATAATGAAGGACAGCAGCAGGTTTATTTAGGCTGCTGTCTCTTTAAGACCTCATCCACGGATCTAATATGTTACACATGGCTCCATGCTTTCTTTTCTTTTTAGGAGTGCTTGTCCTCCTAATTTCAAAAAATTTAGGAGCACCTTCTGATCAATAATCAAAAATTAGCCTTCCTAGTACGATGTGACATTTGACTCCTTAAAGTGACTTACAGGGGTATTGTCTTTTTACCTTTGCAATGGCATCATTTTCATGTGTCAATTTCAAAAAATTATGTTTATAAGCTTTTTAAAATTTCTATTTAAAACAATATAATAGAATAAGACAAATAAGTTATCAGTCAGTCATATGAAATTAGTATTAATTAAAAAAGACTGTACTACAGAGGTGGCACAGAAGAACTCAAACGTGGCTTGTATGTTCATTTTCATAATTTTAATGAGGCTCAGAGGTGGCATTATTGCAATTAAATTGATAGATTCATTAAGAGACTCATTTTTTTAAATATAAAATTTTGAATACAGAAATATTAAATGATTTAGGCTAAATAACTGAAATTATAAGCTAAAAATTAAACTTAACCACCAGCAGGTGGCGGCAAGTCACTGATTTTTTTCACTGAATCATTTATTCAATTGATTCGTTCGAACGGTTGATTCATTCAGGAATGAAGCAAGTGACTGTCTTTATGAATGGGTAATCATGAATCACTGACTCACTAGATTCTTCAAAAACGCACTCATTCATTCATTCATTTATTCATTCAGCTGTTACTTTATATGGAATTATTTTCGTTGATATAGAGCAAAATCATGCAGTACTTGTTTATTGAGCTGTTGTATTAAGTCAGTATCACATTTGCAAACTTCCTTAATTATTAAAAGCTGTCACTCTCCTTATCGCGATCTGTGGGCGCACAGAAAATGAGAGCGCGTGAGTTTTCAAGACTCAAAACAAAGCACGTGCAAATGTGATGCATTCCATCGGAACCTGCGGGAATGAGTAGAATTATTATTATTATCCGCAACCCCGCACCGAAATTCAAGTTCTGCTCTGTGTTCTCTGCTAATAACCCGACTGTGAATGATGCGAGCGGCGTTGTTATGTTGTCAGTGAGAAGCTGCAGCCGTTGGCGGGGAAGATATTTGGTGTGAACAACAACAATGCGCTACATGTTTCTTTTCCCCTCATTTTTTTCCAATTAACGGAAATCCGTCGTAGCGACGGAGAACTTTAATCCATGCTGTTACAGGCTGACACTTAGCGTCTCCACTTGAGCTGAGTGATACTACTGTACATTAAACTTATGCTTACTTGTAGGTCGAATAGCTCAAATCACCATGTCAGAGTAATAGCTTACTGATATGTGAGACAAATGTTAAGTAGTCAGACTGAGGAGCATTTTTGCAAAGGGCAGCGAACCAATGTAGCGATAACGCAACTTACACCTTCATAGCACGTGAACAGCAGCCTCACGCAAAACAAAACAAAAAAACAGCAGCCTCGCGGTAATCACCATTTAAACTGGAACACCATAATTTACAGCAGATACAAATGCATTCCGTCCTGCTCTACAGCGAACTTGCAGCGTCTATAGGCTTCAGGAGTGAGATTGGTTGGATGAGGGAAAGAACATTAAGGTAAGCCAATCAGAGGCAGAGTAGGGCGGGTCCATTCCTTTGCCAACAGGGAAAAAAACGCTACAGGTGACGTGACAGACGACTCGCAGATATAACGACGACCCCCCCCTCCTCAAATTTTTTTTTTTACAGATCTACACGATTCATGTGAATGACCTATTTCAAGGTGAAAACGGCGAATTTCACCGAAAGATGACAAGTTTACACCCCTGTAAAAAAAAAAAATTCTAAAGTAAATATAAGTGCAATACCCTCTATTGAAAGCAGGGGAGCATCTTGTTTTTCGCACAAATGCTGAGACATGTCTGGTCCTCTTTCCCACCGGCTCTTCATTCTCAGAGTCTGACACCCCACAGAACTGAAACACAGTAAACTACCGTGTGAAATGGACGATCATACATAATTGAGAGGTAACTAAACAGTTAAAGGGATAATTCACCCCAAAAATGAAAATTCTGTCATCATTTACTTTATCCTCATGTCGTTCTAAACCTGCATGAGTTACTTTCGTATGTTGAACATAAAAGATATTTAGAAGAATGCTGGTAATCAAACGTTGATGGTCCCCATTGACTTCCATAGTATGTCTTTCCCTACTATGGAAGTCAATGGGGACTAACAACTGTTTGGTTCTTCAAAATTCTTCAAATATCTTCTTTTGTGTTCAACATAAGAAAGACACTTGGAAGGTCTGGAACGACATAAAGGTGAGTAAATGATGACAAAATTTTCATTTTTGGGTCAACTATTCCTTTAATAAAAGAAATATCCCAAATTATGAAGTATGCGAATTAACTGAATGTGTAGGTAACGATAGCAAGAAGAGTTTTGAACGTACAGGATAGTGACAAAGTTTCAGCATCCCACACTCTTCTTTTCGGTGGATTTTTTTCTTTCTCTCTTCTGTTTCTTCACTGCTTCCACCCTAAAGAGATAACACTGAGCTTTATATATGACTATTACTGTATTTCAGGCTATAACGAGAGCATATAATAAAACAAGCTTATTAGAGATCAGAAGTGCTTTGCATTTCACCAAATGTCAAATAAGTGCAGGTTATTCTTTACAGCCGGTACAAAAGACGTTTGTGGATGTTTCCATGCTGTTGGAATAGTTCAGGAATTTTATTAAATGTTAATATCATAGTGCATAGTACCAAAAATATTTTAAAACTATATGTTTTTTGTTTGTAAGTTTTTAAATAAGTTAACGTGAGAAAACAGCAAGGAAGAGTGTACTGACTTTACTCAGTAGCTTACCTTCGTCTTTTGTTTCTCATACTCTTGACGCGTTTCTCCAGATTTATGAATTGGTACAGGTGCACGAAAAATGTCTAAGAAATGAAAGCATAAATAGGCTATATCAGCAAAAATCACTAAATTGACCAGACTACAATAAACACATTGGACGCTCTCTAGAATCTCAGTTCTGTCACTAGCTCCACCCACTGGACACACACATGCCTGGACAAGTCACCACAACTGATCAAGTTTACAAACAACCAGGACATATACTACTACTACATAAATAATACTGACAAATGTCTTGTAAGTCTTTAAAGTATAGCAAGTCAGATGTGGGTAATAACATACACAAAACTAAAAGTCTAATATATATATATATATATATATATATTTATTTATATTTTATATATATATTTATAATATATATATATATTTTAAGTACTTAGTTCATATTAAACTATTTGATCAGGTTTTACCAAACTAGAGTGTTTGCTCCCGTGACGTTCTTGCGTTCGAAAACAGAACAGAACTGAACAGTTTGACATAAAATCAGCAAAACGCCATTTAGATACTCCAACACTTATGTTTAACGTTTTTGGTAAAATAAGCCTTTAAAACATTGTGTTTAGTAGCCAGTGGAATACAACAGAGTACTCAAAACGCGACGCGGGAGACGCGACGCAACTGGGCGTTTATACACAGACCAAACATTAAAAAAACAGCGCAGACGGAACGCGTCACGTGTGAACGCCCCCCAACAAAACAGTGCTGTTTTTCTTCCAGACTCCAGTTTAAACCCTACTTAACTTGTTTTTTTTTTTACCTTTACGTTGTTACGTTGTCCAGTGCAAAAATATTACATTTATAAAATAAATAAAATGTTTAAGTTTTATTTTTAACCATTCAAATGTATCGACTGAACTGAAATCAGTGAAGCTGGAAAACTGTCATGCCGCGATTTGTCGAAGCGTAAATAATAACTTCAAACTCATGATTATGTAATATCGAGCGCCACGAACCTCCGTCGGCGGTCTGTCCGTCTCTCTGCTCCATCCTCCGCCTGCATCTCTCCGGATGGCTGAGGCGGATCAGCTCCCAGAGCTCGGCGTTCACCAGGCTCTTCTCCCGGGACTGTTTGCGGGCCCAGCTGGACACCCGCAGCCGGCACAGCGGACAGCACAGGCTGGTCAGCTTCACCGTGCGCTGGAAACAGTGCAGGCACACCGAGTGACCGCAGGGCATGGTCACCGGCTCCAGCAGGATCTCGGAGCACACCGGGCACCGGGCCTCCTCCAGACTCAGAGGAGCGCTTCTCTGCCCCAGTCCAGCGGATTTGGCGGACCCCAGCGCCGCCATCTTCAGTGCCGTGAGCCTGCGTCTGGGTTTGAAAACAAGCCCCGCCCAGCCATGGCGTCACATGCAGCGGTGGAGCGACACATTTACAGTATTTACCATAACTACTTCATTTATTATTATTATTTTATTTTATACAGTGGCCACAAAGTATTTGGGGATTTAAATAATTTCTAAAAAGTAATTAAATAAGCCATGTTTTATCATCTTAAACAAATAAATGTTATAACAAACTAACTACAATGAACAACAAAAAAACTAAAATGAATATTCTGCAGTATTTCTGGGTGACCACTGAAAAGTAATTGTGACAATGAAAATGCTCATCGGAAACTACCATTCAAACGTTTTGGGTCAAGTAGGATTTTTTTTTTTTTTTTTTTTTAGAGAGAGAAATTAATTATTTAATTCAACAAAGATGCGTTAAATTGATCAAACGTGACTGTACAGACTTTTACATTCTTACAAATAAAAAAAAAGAAAAGAAAAAAAAACAAATAATTTTTTTGAACGTTACATTCATTTAAAAAAAAAAATAATAATAAAATCCTGAAAGGCATCATGGCTTCCACAAATATATCACCACTGATAATAAGACATATTTTATGAGCACCAAATCAGCATATAGAGTTATTTGTGAAGAAATAGCTATGTTACACTGAACTGCATTTTACAATTTATTAAAATAGAAAGAAAGTAAATTGTAAATAGTCACAAAAAGAAAGTTATACTGCTTTTTTAATCAAATAAATGCAGTTTTGGTGAGCCTTTGTAAAACTATAATAATAATAATAATAATAATATAATTTACATATACTTTCAAGTTATTTTAAATATAATAATCTTTATTTTATAAAGCACAATATAAATAAATGTGAATTTTTTAAAAAAATCAAATAGTTTAAATAGTGTACTTCATGAAATGCTACAATGGTGAACAAACTATTCTTTTTTAAGAAATTCATCCACTTAAAAAAAAGTATTTTATTAGTTTACAAAAGAAATGTTTTACATTACTTTTGTAAACAAATATAAAAATAATGCCAACACATGTATTTTATTCAATACTATTATTCTAAAGGGGCAAATTGTTAATAATAAATAACACACAGAGGTGTCCAAACTTTCGACCAGTAATCAGGTTTCAACAAAACGTAAGGCCTGCTCACCTTCAAGTTGCTCCAAAACTGTATAAAGTTTTTCTTTCTTCTTCTTCCTCTTCTTTTTCTTCTTCTTATTTTATTTATTTTTAATTTTTTGTAATGATAACATTCATTTTTTGTAAACCGTCTCTTTAAATAGGTAGCGCACCAAACCAGTGGATGGTACCGAATATGACAACTGAGAATTATAGCAGAATTTGTATGGGTGCCTGCTCATGTTGGAGAGAAGGAAATGAAGAGATGGACAAGATAGTGAAACAGGCTCTTAAGCACACAAATATCGACAAACATATACCCTTGAGTAAATCAGAAATTAAAGGTTTAATTAAAGTAGCTGTCAGAAAGATGTAGCAAAAGAGATGGGATAAAGGAAACAAAGGGTGACATTTGTATAATATATATATATTAGTGGTGTCAAAATTACCGCATTAACGCATGCGATTAATTTTTTTCTGATTAACGCGTTAAAAATATTTAACGCAATTAACGCAGGGGCGGGGCTAGGGTTGGCCACCCCATTCGCAACTGCTGCCTCTGTCTCTTTTTTCTTGAAAAGGATTGCGTTTATTTAGATGCAGAACGTCTTTATGACCAAATCAAACAGGAGACGTTTCAGACGCGCTCCAATGTAGCCTCCGCTCCAGGCGCGAGTCAAACGAGCACAGAAAAGATACTGTGCTCATAGCGCGCGCTCTTCAAATATTTCATCATTTCATATCAAACAGCGAAGGAAACTACGTGCATGCAATGTCCTAGTTATGCCGTCAGTTAAGGCATGAAGTTACCAAAAAGGCGATTAAAGCTGCCTTAAAACTGCGTGCATGCATGCAATATGTTATACATGCGTCACATTTAAGAACATGTCTCTGAAATGGTTTTAAAAACTGTCCTGAGGCACCCCAGCACTGTCTCCCTCATCTAAAACACCCGATTCAACTCGTCTGCTCATTAGTAGAGAAAAGAGAGTTGCATGTCAGATCCGCGTCACGTTCAGCAGCAGCAGCTTTTAAAGCTATAGCAGGCAATAAGCTAATAACCAGCTGCTGTGATGCCTATAATCCAAGAACCAAAGAAAAAAAAAGAGGAAGTCAATAACTTTTATAGCTTTAAGGGGTTCATCTATATTTAATTTAGAATTTAATGTTTGGTAAGTATTCATTTTCTGTATATTTCTGCTGAAGAGCACAAGTAGCTAAATATGTCATTTATTATAATAGGTTCATGTGATGGTTGTATTAAGTTCACTTAAATTAGAAGTTAAGTCTAATAAATGTTAAAAATTTATAGATCTAAATTATACTGTAATGCTGAATGGTTACAGTCAATGGTTAAATATTCAGGGGAAAAAACTATTTTATAGAGACATCAGTAGTATGGATATCAGTGATGCTGGCCTTCAATCATAAAAAAGATGCCATTAAAGAAATATTAATAAATATACTGTCTTTATGTTGTTTGTACATTGTACATTTGAAGATTGAATGCGAAATTATTGCAATATAAAATTATATTTAAAAACTTTAATGTTTGGTTTTTTTTTTTTAATCGATTGATAGCACTAATATATATATATATATATATATATATATATATATATATATATATATACATATAAGCAAGTTGGCCATGTAAGAACTGCTTATGATAATAGAAGGGATGATACAGTTATATCTCGATTGAGAATTGGACACTCTACTCTTAATACATCACTCCAGATGATAGGAAAACATGAATGTAATCATTGTGGACTTCCAGAAACTGTAGGGCATATGAAAGGGAAAGAATCCAGTTAAAAGAGGAATTAAAATCTGCTGGCATTAATTCTATTACACTACAGAATGTGTTAAACAGTTCTCATAAAGGTTACAAAGCTCTTATAAATTTCCTGAAAAGAACAAATGTGACCCTGGAGCACAAAACCAGTATCAATTTTTCAAAATTGAGATTTATACATAATCTGAAATCTGAATAAATAAGCTTTCCATTGATGTATGGTTTGTTAGGATCGGACAATATTTGGCTGAGATACAGCTATTTGAAAATCTGGAGTCTGAGGGTGCAAAAAAATTAAAATATTGATTAAATCGTCTTTAAAGTTGTCCAAATGAAGATCTTAGCAATGCATATTACTAATCACCGCCTCACACTCCATCCCAGTAGGTGGAGGAATATGCACCAAAAGCTGGTTTGCCAACCGCCATAAAACACCAGAAGAAGAAGAAACCAGTAGATGGCAGTAAAGCGCCAGGCTCTCTGTGGAGTTAAAGCAGAGGAAGATCTGGCAGCGTACAGTAAGACATGACTCTCCTTTACTTCAGTTTTTGTTTGTACTTGTTTTCGTTCAGTGCATCTGGTGTTAAAGCTGCTGTCAAATGAGGACATTACAGTTAGTGTTGGATTCCTCTTGAAATGTTGCAGGTCATTTGCATTTATTTTTCTACTGATTTTCCTAGAAAACTTTCTATCGTTCTATCTTTCTGTCATTGCATCGGGTTTGTAGTTGATTAATGATATAAATTGTTATTTTTATTGTAACCTGGGCATAATATAGCCTACACATAACATGATTCCATAAAACTGCATTCCTCTTTATATAATAATAATAATAATAATAATAATAATAAATTGAATTAGCTTTATTTGTTTTACTAATATTTGTCAGCTTTATTTTAATTAACAAAACTGTTTTAATAGTTTTAGATGCAGTGTATCATGCCAGGCTATTAGTGATTCACATTGCCAGTCCAACCTTTTATGTATTAATTAGTGCTGTCAAACGATTAATTGCGATTAATCACATTCAAAATAAAAGTTTTTGTTTACATAATATATGTGTGTGTAAATACACACACATGCATGTATATATTTAAGAAAAATGTTACGTTTATATATTAAATATCTATATATGATATAAATTATTTAAATATATATATATATATATATATATATATATATATATATATATATATTATATTAAAATAAATGATTAATCGCGATTAATCGCATCCAAAATAAAAGTTTTTGTTCACATAATATATGTGTGTGTACTGTGTATATTTATTATGTATAAATACAAACACATGCATGTATATATTTAAGAAAAATATGTAATTTTTGTATATTAAATATATTAAATATATTAATATATAATATAAATTATATGAATATAAATATAGACATGTAAATACATGTAAATATTTTCAAAATATATACTGTATGTGTGTGTATTTATATATACTTAATACATATACACAATACACACACGTATATTATGTAAACACAAATTTTTATTTTGGATGCAATTAATTGCGATTAATCGTTTGACAGCACTAATATTAATACAAATAAAATAAAGGAAGTAATTGTGACCTTATTTTCTGTCTCTATAGTTGATGCTTTAAAAGCCCAAGTGAAGACACAATGACAGTCGCTAGGGCAGCTGTGAGGGTGGTGCGTTTAGGGAGGATTTCCTACCGCAGTGCCTTGAAGGTCCAGCAGCAGCACATAAAGCAGCATCTGGATTCATCCAGCTCCAGCCCAAACACGTTATTACTGTGTGAACACGAGCCTGTGTACACCGTCGGCATCAGACGGGCTCCTTACCCTCCTGAGGAGGAGCAGAGACTCACAGCGCTGGGCGCAGACTTCATCCGCACCAACCGAGGAGGTCTAATAACGTTTCACGGTCCTGGTCAGCTGGTGTGTTATCCCGTCCTCAACCTGGCCTGCTTTAAGAAGAGTGTGAGATGGTATGTGTGTGAACTGGAAAGGACGGTGATCAAGATGTGCAGTAAATTTGGGATCCAAGCCTCCACTTCTCCAGATACAGGTGTCTGGGTGGGCGACAACAAAATCTGTGCAATTGGTAAATACATTTTTAGGTTTATATTTTCTTTATATGTGTTGATTACTGGTCAAAACTTTGGACACCTCTGTGTGTTGTTTGTTATTATTAAAGGGGACCTATTATGCCCCTTTTTTACAAGATATAAAATAAGTCTCTGATGTCCCCAGAGCGTATATGTGAAGTTTTAGCTCAATATACCCCACAGATACATTTTTATAGCTTGTTAAAATTGCCACTTTTAGGGTATGAGCACAAACGCGCTGATTTGGAGTATGTTGCTTTAATGCAAATGACCTGGTGCTCCCAGAGAAGAGGGCGGAGCTTCAAGAGCTCAAGCTCCGCATTAGCAGTGCTAGCCTTTGCAAATAAATACTCCCCTATTAGTACAAGCCTGTTATCTTTACAGAAAACATACTCAGTTTCAAAGTCAGTCATCTGATTATACTGTGCATAATAAATTTGTGTTTATGAATTACACAGACGGGAGCATGGTGGGATAAAAATAACAACATAGCTGTGTATCACATGCTATCACATTATTTATAAGTCTGATTATGAGCTCCACAACTTCAAGCGATCAACTCGCATTGCTTTCATATGCAACTTTTAGCTACCACATTCCTATTTAAGAACATTCTGGTAGCACTTGAAGGTAGCATCAGTGAAAACAGGCAGAGACAAATGGTAGCTTTAGCAATTAGCCTTACAGAGTGCCAAGAAGCTCTTTCAGAAGGGCAATTTGGAAAACAAATGCATGATACTTACTTTGTCTGCAGCTGACATTCGTGCACGAAGCGTTGCTATTGATTCATAAACATTTAGGGGACGTTACCGATTTTTTGGGGGGATATTTTCTTCGAAAATTAAATTTAACCACAGTGTCCTCAGCTCATCTGAGTGGAGATTATGGCGACTCCTATGTTCATTAGTGCATCCCAAAACACAACACTCGTAAAGCCTCTTTGGTGCTGACATTGTATATATCTCCAGTAATGGTGGACCGCAGCTTCTCACTCAGGGCTGTGTTTATGCTAATAGGGCAGAGAGCGTCACTAATGGGCGGGACTTTTTCCCCTCAGTGACGCGCAGAGAGGGAGAATCTGAAATAGCTCCTTTGGAGAGACTGTTCATGATTTATTGGTTTTATTAAATAATGACAGGGCTCTCAAGTCTCACGCATTGGGAGTGAGACACACGCATTTCAACGCATTCACACGCTCTCACGCCACACCTTGTATTTCTCACGCTGAGAAGGGATAACTTGTCCCTCTGTATATACTATTAATAGATGAGGGAACACGGAGGTAAGTTCTCTGCCGAGTTCATAGCTCTCTCGACTCTCGAATTATACAGAGTTAAATGCCACCTACCAGCCAGTCAGAAATAGGGATGTTGTTGTTTCCGTTTAAATTACGCGATTCTGCCGCGAGCGCGTTCGTTACTAAGCAACATGGATGCGCGTGCACATGGAGTGTGAGTTGGAAGAGAAAGATCTGATGAATGCTGTAGGTAGCCCCTTATTTATTTATTTTTTTCCTCACGAAGATTCTGGATGAAATCACTTGCTCAGAAAAAGATAGTGAGAGCTGATATCTCTCTCTCTCTCTCTCTCTCTCTCTCTCTCTCTCTCACACACACACACACACACACACACACACAGCTTGACATACATGCTCAGGACAAGTTCTGTAATCCTACTGTATATGTGTACAGTATGTACATTGAGTACTGCTGTTCAGTTGGTTCGTTTGGGGCAAAATTTCTTTTTAGTTTTGATACTTTTGTATTAAATATATAAATCTTTTTTATTTTATTAGAATGAATTTGTCTTTCATCAGATTTAACAGATGTTATAACTTCTATTTGTGCTGGTCAGTTATGAACAATAGGTAAAATTGAACTGCTAGCAAAAACTTGGGTGCAGCAAATATTTGAGTGACCCCTCCCCTTTGCGTGGCCCCTCCCCTAATCTCACTCCAAACTTTTGCTATAACTTGAGAGCCCTGTAATGAGTTGGTGGATTTTTAACATTATAGGCTGGTTGTTTTCATACACTGCGGCCACACAACTGTGTTCAAACACCTTATAAAAGTGATTTTATAAGCATAATAGGTCCCCTTTAATTCGCCCATTTAGAATAATAGTATCAAATCTAGGGAAAAAAATGCATGTATTGGAATTATTTTTATATTTGTTCACAAAAGTAATTTAAACCTTTTCTATCACAACTAATATAAGACATTTTTTTTAAAGTGGATGAATTTCTTTCCAAAAAAAAAAGGTTTGTAATTTTTGAATAGTCTTTTCACTGCTGTAACATTTCATGAAGTACAACATTTTGAACTGTTTGATTTTTTTTTTAATTCATATTTATTTAGTGCTTTATACAGTAGAGATAGCTTCAAAACAGTTATTTAAAATATCTTCAAAGTATATGTAAATGTTATTATTATTATTATTACATTTACATTTAGTCATTCAGCAGACGCTTTTATCCAAAGCGACTTACAAATGAGGACAACAGAAGCAATCGAAACCAACAAAAGAGCAATAATATGCAAGTGCTATGACAAGTCTCAGTTAGCTTAATCCAGTACAAGTAGCAAGTTTTTTTTTTTTTTTTTTTTTTTGTTAATTAATTATATAATAAAAAGAAAACAGATAGAATAGAAAAAGAATAGAGCAAGCTAGTGTTAGAGGCATTTTTAGCTTTTGTTAATTGTATAATAAATAAAAAGAAAACAAATAGATAGAATACAAAAAGATTAGAAAAGCTAGTGTTAGTATTTTTTTAAAGAATATAATTAGAATAGAGAGTGTTAGAGTTAGAGGGTCAAATAAAGATGGAAGAGATGTGTTTTTAGCCGATTCTTGAGGATGGCTAAGGATTCAGCTGCTCAGATTGAGTTGGGCAGGTCATTCCCCCAGGAGGGAACAGTTAATTTAAAAGTCTGTGAAAGTGATTATTATTGATTATTATTATTATGTTTTTGAAAGATGTTTTACCAAGGCTCACCAGGACTGCATTCATTTTGATTAAAATTAGTGCTGTCAAATGATTAATCGCGATTAATCGCATCCAAAATAGTTTTTGTTTACATAATATATGAGTACTGTGTGTATTTATTATGTATATATAAACAGGGGTGCACATAAGTGGTCCGCAGGTCCGCATGCACGACCAAAATTAAACATGCGCTGTGTAAATAAGTTCAGACAGCGCATTTGCGTACCGACATGGTTGACAGCTGTTAATGCACAATTACCATTTTAGATCGACAAACTGTACTATAAGATTTCTATTCAAACTGAAAGCATAAATCTAGGCTACCCGCTACCGTTTTCAAAGCACAATGCAAACCTGTGACATTTCATTCACTGACGCTCTTCACTCAGCAGCGCTAAACCCAGCAGCGCATATTTGGCCGACAACCCGCCAAAATAAAAGCTTGCTGATTTTAAGTTTGAAAATGATGAAAATAATAACAATAATAATAGCATTTTATTTTTAAATTTACTATAAAATAATTGTATTTGTATTTAATACCCCCTTTTTATTGTAAAATAAAATTGTATTATCACACTTTATTATTTAGTGCAAATAAAATGCAATATTGTTATCACTATTATTAATTTATTTTTTATAGTTAAATTTGATGGGTCACATTATGTACCATCTGAGGACCAAACCAAATCTCCAGGTTCTCATATGAGAACCAGGCTGAAAAAATTATGTGCATCCCTGTATATAAATATAAACACATGCATGTATATATTTAAGAAAAATGTTATGTTTATATATTAAATATATTTATATATAATATATAAAATATAATAATATAAATATATAAATGTATATGTAAATATTTTCAAAATATATATTGTATGTGTGTGTATTTATATATACATAATAAATAAACACTGAACACACATATATATTATGTAAACAAAAACCTTTATTTTGGATGCGATTAATCGCGATAAATCGTTTGACAGCACTAATTAAAATACAGTACAACTTTATTTTTGAGACTTTTTTTTTAATTTAACTTATTTCTATTTTAATAAATTATAAGATGTAGTTCAGTGTCACATATTTCTTCAGAAATCATGAGAGTGTGCTCACAAAAAAAATCTCCTATTATTATCAATGTTGATATGTTTGCAGAAGCCATGATGCATTTCAGGATTTTTTAATGAATATAACGTTCAAAAAATATTATGTATTTTTTATATATAATTTTTGTAACAATGTAAAGTAAAATTTTTACTGTCACTTTTGATCAATTTAATGCACCTTTGTTAAATAAAAGAATTAATTTCTCTCTTTAAAAAAACTTGACCGTAAACTATGAACAATAGTGCCACAATTTGCTTACATTTCATTGGTCACCTAGAAATAGTGCAGAATATTCATTTTAGTTTGTTATAACATTTATTTGTTTATAATGATAAAACAGGTTTATTTACAATTTCCAGGTTTAAATGGAAAAAAAAAAAAAAACACTGGACCCCATTGTACCTGTTGTCAGCAAACTAAAGTTCAAGAGAAGACTGAGAGAAAGTATGATTATGTTGTTTTGCAGGTATTCATTGTGGAAGATACATCACCTCCCATGGACTGGCTCTGAACTGCAACACAGACATGAGTTGGTTTGATAACATTGTGCCATGTGGGATTGTGGGTAAAGGTGTGACGTCACTGAGCCGAGAGCTGGGACGGGATGTCTCAACTGAGGAAGCCCTACCAAAACTGCTGGAAGCCTTTACTGAACAGTTTAACTGCACTTTAACATATAATTAATAAATGCATAAATAATTTCAAGTGTTTGAATTTCAAGTGTTTGAAATTATTTGCTATTTATGTGCAACATCGTTTTACTTCTGTGGGAAAATACTGCAGTGGTACCATGGTACAGTGATGTTATCAGATGGAAATGGTACAGCATGCTTGGAGTACTCATGGAGCAAAGTTGCTTCAAATAATATCATGCTCCAAAAATGTTGTTCGTGGTTGACCAAACAGATTTTCTTCATGGGTTTTGTTGAGAAATGTTGCTTGAGCGAGTGAACAGTATAAACAGTGAAGACCAGGAGTCAAAGTTCTTCACATTTTCAAAGGCAGAAGTGATACAATACAGCAATACATTTTAGGATCTAACCTCAAACTAATGTAAAATATGAAAACACTAATAATAAATATAGGCATATGCTAAATTAATTGAGGTCAAAATACTAAGATCCTAACTGGTCATGAAAGAAAATAATAATTGTGTTCCACAAAATAAAAGTAGATATTAAGGGCAGTATCTTTGATTATCTTTCAACACATTTATGTTCTTGATTTCTAAGCAAAGTGTCATGTTCACATGTGAATCATCAGTACTGGATGTTTTGATGTCTCATGTTTGTTGTCTCATTGTCTCATGTTTTGTTGTCTTTGTCGTTTCATGACCGTACATGAGACACACTGCTAGCATGAGATCAGCAGGATAAAAATATTCCTGGTAGTCTTGACTCTTGATTTGATCATGCGATTATTGTGAATTATTTACAAAACACAATTTCTGGAAGTAGATGAGTACAGTACACTACTGCATTGCTGACATGGGAAGAAAAATTAGTCTCTCATACCAATTACACATGTTGGCTCTAATATTCTTAAATTATTAAAAAGAAAACCTGAATGAGATTACCATTGTGATTACCAATTAATATTATAATTAAGAGGAGGGTATTTTTTATGTCTTTTGTACATATTCTTTTCTCTTTTTATTTTAATATTAGACCGTATCTAATATATACAGTATCTCACAGAAGTGAGTACACCCCTCACATTTTTGTAAATATTTTATATCTTTTCATGTGACAATACTGAAGAAATGACACTTTGCTACAATGTAAAGTAGTGAGTGTAAAGTTTGTATAACAGTGTAAACTTGCTGTCCCCTCAAAATAACTCAACACACAGCCATTAATGTCTAAACCGCTGGCCACAAAAGTGAGTACACCCCTAAGTGAAAATGTCCAAATTGGGCCCAATTAGCCATTTTCTCTCCCCGGTGTCATGTGACTCGTTAGTGTTACAAGGTCTCAGGTGTGAATGGGGAGCAGGTGTGTTAAATTTGGTGTTATCGCTCTCACTCTCTCATACTGGTCACTGGAAGTTCAACATGGCACCTCATGGCAAAGAACTCTCTGAGGATCTGAAAAAAAGAATTGTTGCTCTACATAAAGATGGCGTAGGCTATAAGAAGATTGCCAAGACCCTGAAACTGAGCTGCAGCATGGTGGCCAAGACCATACAGCGGTTTAACAGGACAGGTTCCACTCAGAACAGGCCTCGCCATGGTCGACCAAAGAAGTTGAGTGCACGTGCTCAGCGTCATATCCAGAGGTTGTGTTTGGGAAATAGATGTATGAGTGCTGCCAGCATTGCTGCAGAGGTTGAAGGGGTGGGGGGTCAGCCTGTCAGTGCTCAGACCATACGCCGCACACTGCATCAAATTGGTCTGCATGGCTGTCGTCCCAGAAGGAAGCCTCTTCTAAAGATGATGCACAAGAAAGCCTGCAAACAGTTTGCTGAAGACAAGCAGACTAAGGACATGGATTACTGGAACCATGTCCTGTGGTCTGATGAAACCAAGATAAACTTATTTGGTTCAGATGGTGTCAAGCATGTGTGGCGGCAACCAGGTGAGGAGTACAAAGACAAGTGTGTCTTGTCTACAGGTGGTGGGAGTGTCATGGTCTGGGGCTGCATGAGTGCTGCTGGCACTGGGGAGCTACAGTTCATTGAGGGAACCAGTGTTCGAATTGAGGGGGGGCTGGGGGGGTCCCCTGGCTTTTCAATCAAACTATAATACTTGAAACATGAAACTAGTGAAAATGAAAATTAAAAAAGATTTGATTGCTGTATTAAATTTAGACCTGCTCATGTTACATCGTATTTTATTTTTACGCATATGTACAGCGTTGCTCATCATAACCAATCACACACGATTCTGTTGAGCTTAGGAATGCAGTGGCCAATCAGAGACGGTCAGATTAGTCATCGCTGAATTTTGTTCAAACTTGCAAATTCCCTCATCATAAGCAACAAAAGTGCAGATGTACCTACAATAAAAGTAAGAGATTCATTTATCATACAGATTATAAGAGGAGTTATGAGTGATTAAACACTAGCTAGACTGATTGTGCTCATTTAGAGTGTGTTCTTTCACTGCATGATTCATTTTTAAAAAATGCATTTAGAATGCTCCCAGAAATCAAGACATGGGGGCAGAAAATGTGTATATTTATATAATGTCATATAGTTAATCAACATCGACATGTGGCCAAGTATGGTGACCCATACTCAGAATTTGTGCTCTGCGTTTAACCAAGTGCACACACAGCAGTGAGAAGTGAACACACACACAAACACACTGTGAACACACACCCAGAGCAGTGGGCAGCCAATGCTGCGGCACCCGGTGAGCAGTTGGGGGTTCGGTGCCTTGCTCAAGGGTCTCACCTCAGTTGTGGTATTGAGGGTGGAGAAAGCGCTGGACATTCACTCCCCCGACCTACAATCCCTGCTGGACCTGAGACTCAAACCTGGGACCTTTGGGTTACAAGTCCAACGCTCTATCCATTAGGCCACGACTACCCCACACACACAAAGAGTGCAATTTTTTCCACAAAAATCACTAATGTGATATTGATTTTATGCAACAGTTCAATAAACAAGAAGTTGATATTAATAGACCTACGTTTTAGACACTATATTGAATATTTTTGCTCTGTTTGGAGCCATTTTTGTCGGCAAATAAAGACACAGAACTGTTTTGCGACTCTGAGCAACATGACGGTGTTTCGTTCTTATTCTTGTTCTTATTCTTGTTCACTTATTAACAGTGACTTGCTGCCACCTACTGGTGGCTTTAATTTCACATTTAAAGTACCTTTTCATTTTTTAAAATAATTTCAAAAATCAGTATTCTACGGTAGCCAAGAGAGCTCAACGCGCTGCAACTTCAGAAAACACATGCAAATAGAAAAAGCACCAGCTAATCAAGAAAACATCTTCATCAGTTTAAGGAAGTTGTTTTCTTAATTTGCAGCTTAATTTTCTATTTGCAGCGCGTTGAGCTCTCTCGGCCACTGTAGTATTCAACGTTTCAGGATTAAAATATCAAAACATTATTTCTGCATTTGTAACTGCAGGTTAAATGCATTCATGTCCTGCATTAAACAGTGTGTAAATACATCTAAATGCCTCTTCAAATGCAGCTTCTGTGTTTCCTCTGCACTGCAAAGATGAATTTTGTTGATAATGATTTTATTTGTTTGGTAACAGCCCCAAATATCTTATTATTCTATTTGACTTTATTGATTAAACGAATTTGACCACAAGATAATGCACACTTCTAGAAAAAAGGCTTTATAAAGGTAAAAATGTCCATAAAGGGTAAAAATCAAGGTAAGCTTGTTGGAAAAGATTAATTTCTGTCACTGCTGTGAACTGACCACTCAGAATATGAAGAATATCAAAAACTTTAGGAGTCAGCTGTCCAAGGCAGTCCTGCAGCGCAACACACTCAGCAAAATATTGCCTCGAGATATAATTTTTTTGTCTATATCGCAGACCCCTAGGCTCGATATTTAATTCTTCTTTGCTTAGTGATTGTTTGGTGCACATAATTCACAGATCATCGTAAAATAAGCTTTTATCTTTGAATTAGGTTTTCTCAACAATAATGAGGACAAGACAAAAAATATGAATCATTTTATAAGTTTTTATTTATTTAATTTTATTTATTCATTTATTTTTGAAGGGGGCGTGGTGGGGGGGAGGTCTGATTAGGGGGACCCCCCAAAAGCTTTGACACAATTCGAACACTGGGGGGAACCATGAATGCCAACATGTACTGTGACATACTGAAGCAGAGACTGGGCCGCAGGGCAGTATTCCAACATGATAACGACCCCAAACACACCTCCAAGACGACCACTGCCTTGCTAAAGAAGCTGAGGGTAAAGATCATGGACTGGCCAAGCATATCTCTAGACCTAAACCCTATTGAGCATCTGTGGGGTCTCTAACATCCACCAGCTCCGTGATGTCGTCATGGAGGAGTGGAAGAGGACTCCAGTGGCAACCTGTGAAGCTCTGGTGAACTCCATGCCCAAGAGGGTTAAGGCAGTGCTGGAAAATAATGGTGGCCACACAAAATATTGACACTTTGGGCCCAATTTGGACATTTTCCCTTAGGGGTGTACTCACTTTTGTGGCCAGCGGTTTAGACATTAATGGCTGTGTGTTGAGTTATTTTGAGGGGACAGCAAATTTACACTGTTATGGATGGATGGATGGATACTCTTATTTAGCAAGGATGCATCCTGGACTATAATAGTAATAATAATAACCACAGCAACAACTATTATTATTATTATTATAATTATTATTATGTTTCCACAAAAAAAGAAAGAAATTGAACTTGGAAATAAAAATGTTTTTTAACAGTGATAATAATTATAATTGTTTCTTGAGCCTCAAATCATCATATTAGAATGATTTCTGAAGGATCATGTGACACTGAAGACTGGAGTAATGATGCTGAAAATTCAGCTTTACATTAATAGGAATAAATGACATTTTACACACACACACACACACACACACACGAGATGACTTCTGAAGAAACAAAAAGTGTCTTTATGAGGGTGTCTGTAGCAAAGTGAGACTTCTACACGATTCTATCAGTCTCTCAACTTCCAAATTCTCGGTTCCAATTTTTCTGTCCAAACTTTGGTTCTTGTGAAAACAGTGCCAAATTTAACAAGCTGTAATTATGTTTTGGAGCAGCTCTCTGTAAAGACTCCATTTTTGTAAACATGATTTATATTCTGTCAGGCTTGTGGAAATGGCGGGCCTGTGGTGGAGCAGCGGTGATTTATCAGTGTTTTTCCTCTGATCATTGCAGTGGCACTGAGTGAACGGGCAGCTAAAGGACGGACGCTAGATTCAATTACACGTCCTGTCCTCTACAGATGTGTGCCCTTGAGGCCAAAATCTTATCAACACATTTGTCACTACTGAAATCTCACCTTTTGAAGCAGAAAATGATTATGATTTTATAGCTGATATGATATGGCGTTTCTGCATTTGCTTGGTAGCAAAAGTACTGTGTGTATAGTGTGTTTGGAAGAATCACACCATTTCAATCTCCGACAATGACAAAAAAAAAGCGCCATTAATGTAGTCAATACTTGTGTTTATTCCAAATCATGATAACACTTGCTTCATAGGTGCCATATTTCATATTTAAGGGCTGTGGTGGAGTTTTCCAGTGAATTTCTGTCTGTTCCTCACTCAAAGCTTTAGTATGAATTCATGAGACTTGCATATATTGTTTTATGGTGCTTTTTGGAGACTGACAGATTGAAATGAATACTTTTTTTTCACAAGGATGCATTTATCTGATCAAAAGTGTCAGTAAAGATATTTATAAAGTTACAAAAGATTTCCATTTCAAATTAATTGTGTTGTTTTTAACCTTCTGTTCATCAAAGAATCCTGAAAGATACGCTATATGGTTTTGATGTTTTCTTAGGCAGCACAAACATTTTTAGCTGTGAAATGTTTCTTGAGCAGCAGATCAGGATATTAGAATGATTTCTGATGGATCATGTGACACTGAAGACTAGCGTAATGATGCTGAAAATTCAATAAAAAAAAAAATCAAAATAGAAAGTTTTCAATTTGTTATTAAAATTGTTAATATATTTAACAATATTGTGTTTTACTGTATTTTGAACACAGAAAAGTTGCATTTACACCAAAATTTTGATTGGTAGTGTACGTTTATTTTATGGTACATTTATTATTTGAAAAAGTGTGAAGTTTCCTTTTGGCTCACCATTTTTTAGTGAACTGTTTCTTTAAACAAGAGGTACTTACAAACTTCACCCAACAGATGGCAGCGCTTCAATGCGTATCTGCTTTTGAAAAAGGACTTTTTGATGAAAAATTTGCAGTGAATAGTTCTGTGACATTTATAATGTGGAACCAAAGCCTTGAAATATCTGGATGCTTTGGATGAGAAGTAACCTTTTGTGACCTTTCATGTTTATGAATCAAGTGAGCTTCAACACATACCCATGGACACCTACAGACAGTAAAATGGAATCCTATTGGAAAAAGGTAACAGTACCCTGCCTGGTAGAGATTCATTGTTCCATTTATTGATTGTGGCAATTGATCATTAATTACATATTCATATGCAAGTCAGAATAGTCCACTTAAGTGGAATCAGATCGAGCAATAAATCTATCGTCACCACAGAAATGTGTGTACAAAGAAACCATCCATTGATTCACTCCATCACAACAATAAGGATTGGAAAAAAAGCAGCCTGAAAGCATGACACTATTACGGCCCAACAAAACTGAACAGCTGGAATACGTACAGTATTTATAGGCCAATAAAGATGAAAGTTTGACATTAAAAACAGACACAAAAGATGTTTGTAAGAGCTGTACTTAAATGCATCCCTAAAGGATTTTAATGGCTCTCTAGAGGATTTCAACACATCAGTCATCAAACAAGAACACTGCTATCCTTCACAGTGTGCGGTGGTCACACGGTTCCCTCTGCTCAAACGCTCTCATTGATGGCCAGTTGTAACGAGGCAAGCACTGTGATTGGATCACACAGCAGCGGCGCAAGGACGCGCTTTTCCTCCTGGAGAGAGCGCTAAAAGGAAGCTTGAGTGAGAAACAGACAAAGAGCATGTTTTGCCACCCCAGCTCTCTGGATTAGACCATCTGGATGACCATTTTTCAATGATTTGCTGTAATTAAGGAAAAACTTAACGATATATTTTATTATTTTTTCCTTTTTTGAAGATTAGTTTCAAGATTAAGCTCACCATATGGTGCTTTTTAACTAAAGAACAACAAAATCGTTCAGAGCCCATTAATACTTTCACCAAAGCTGCAGTTCCACTCAAAGTAGGAAGCAGAATATTCCTACTTCATAAGCGATCCACTGCTAGACGATGTATAAGAAGACACAATGGCTACCATTAGCATTCAATCATCAAGAAAGAAATACTCCATTGGTAATTAGTGCAATTATTAAATGACAACCAGGACATGCTTGTACTCAGAATTGAATGTTTCTATTCTTTTAGCACCAAAATGAATGTGCAATTGGTGAAATCACACTTTCCAAGTTCAAAGTTTGACTTAAAATGCCGTTCTTTTACAGTTTTCCAAGTAGGAAGATATAAATTCAACAGCCTGGCCCAGTGATGTCACTTTGTGGCAACTAGTTAGTGCATACACAATACTCATGGTTAGAAAAATCGAATCACACGCACACAATGCTAACATCATTTGCGCATACTGTATGCATATAGCAGCACATACTCAAAAGTATGTTTTAGTTTTTACACACATGCTAGGGTATATTGCATCATAGTACTTGCATAATGTACAACCTGACTTTTCTTGCACAGGTACTTTGATTTTAGTTTTTTGCAATAATTAGTTATTCCAGAAGATGGCAACACTAGACCGGTCCTTTGTTTCACAGATATTCTGAGCTTACAAGTTGTAAATACAGGTTCTATGATGACATGAGTGATTTCTTTTGACTACATCTTGCATATGGTAATTCTGTAATTGATGGGAATGCATGGGATCCTTGACCTACCAATGCATTTTACATTTTAAGTTTGACTTAAAATATCCTTCTGTTGCATTTTTCTTGTAACGATCACTCACTGTAATAGTAGAAGTAGCTGTGAGCCACATCGCTGGTGTATGTGTGAAAACTCTCCTCAAATCAGCCATCATGAGAAGCAGGAGGATGTGATAAAGATGCTGCTGCCGGTGCTGCAGGCATAAGCCGTAGTGTGGAAATACTCTGTTATCCTTGTGCTGCTCTAGGATCTTGAGCAGCAGGGGTTGAGATGATGCCCGGGGGGAAGAAGTTAGTGTCAGGAGAGTTTAATGAAGAAGCTGGAAAGTGGCGCTTGTCATCAATCTTTATACATTGAGAACAATGGGTATGCCAAAATAGACCCCAGCTAGCCCACTTACAGTCAAAACCCCTGACTCTGTTGCAGGCAAACATAGCATAAATGTGATGTTGTATGGCATGTTTCTGGGTCAACATCTTTTTCTGAGGATTGGTATTACTGTCCTGGCAGGCTGCTTTAGAGGGGTTTGACCACTTCTTTAAACGGTCATCATGGGAGACAAGCTGAACATCCAGCTACAACCAGCTAAACACCAGCTTGGCCAGACTGGGAGACCAGTTGACCAGCTTAAACCAACTTAGACCAGCCAAGCAGCTTAAGCTAATTTTAGCTAGTTTTTAAGTAGGGATATAATACAAATGAGACTGCAATAAAAGATTGATAAAACAGAAGACCCAACTACGAACCCTAAGCCTATAACAGATGCTAAAATCTAAGTGAAACACAGGATATCTATTAAATTTATTCAGTGTTGCGCAAAGTGTGTAATTCCTGTGAACTAGCAACATCAAACGTAAAATTATCTAGAGAAAAAAATGTATGGCTCAGAGTTTGCTCTTCACTTAGTTGTGATTCTCATATATCTCTCATTTTAGTATCAACAGCATTTCAGATGTTTCTCCTAAAATTCCTTAGGAGAAATAAAAGTAGACACAAATGAGACATCAGGAATTTTTTGAGAGAAAATAAGTCAAAAAATGTGGTGAAAGAAACTGTCTTGCTGCAATCTCCATTTTAAGAATATTTTATTGCTTAGAGGTGTAAAAATGTAATTAAATGTAAAAATCTCTAATTAAGGAGAAAAATCTGAGCATAGTGTTTGATGTTGTTGAGATGACTTCTAAAGCTTTAAAGGAGACAAATGTGAGAGATCCTGTGTCTTTGGCTAAGGAAAAAAAAATCTGAGCATATGTGTGATGATGATGAGATTTCTTCCAAAAATTTAAAGGAGACCATTGTGAGAGTCATACAGTTTTTGTCAAGTTTGAGAAGCAGGAAACTCAAACAAAAGTCTCCATTTGATGTTAAAGTAAACTCATTTCTGTCTTGAAGAAATTTTTGAGTTATTAAAGAGATCTCACTTTACTCTGGGTAATGCTAAAATAATGACTGCTTTCAAACAGGTTTCCCAAACAATCCCCATTGTTGCTATGTCTGGCAGGTCAGGATGCTCAATAAATAAATAAATAAATAAATTATTATTATTATTTTTTTAAATATTATGTATTAGAGTAATATTATGATAGTGTACAGACTTAACTTTTAGTCGTCCAACTACTAAACTAAATGGGAAGATTCTGCCAGTTCTAAAACCCAAAGAATACATGAGTTTTGATGTGAATGTTTAGCATATGTGTTTAACCACCATATTAGTATACTCTATTTAATAGCATGCACAAACACAGGTGTTTGACACATACACACTTCAAAGTTTCATCTCCTAGCACATACTCCAAAATATACTCTGGTATCCCTTACCAAAAAGTAGTATACTTCAAGTTTATTTTATTAAATATACTTAAAGTGCCCCTATTATGCCATTTCGAATATTACCTTTCATGCAATGTGTCATGTAGCAGTATGTGAACATAAACTTTCTGCAAAGCTGTGAAGCCGAAAGTGTACGATATATAAAGTTATTGTATATATAAAAAAAGAGTCGGCTCGCAATCGCCTAAACGAGTCGCTAGGAATTCAAATCTTATTCTGTTACGGCTGTACGTCACAAAGTAACACATTTGCGTAATGTCCGCCCATGGCTGTCATTCATGCTGTACGCGGTAGACCAATCACAAAGGACTGCGCCATCTGACCAATCACAGCAGTGAGGGCTCACGGAAAGGCGGGGTTTAGAGAGACTGATTCTTCGATCTGCTTCACACGAGTCGTTTACGAATCATTTAGAAATGAGGTAAAATTAAAGCTATTTTTTTGAGAAAACTAAACTGTTTTTTGACCTTGGATGCATGTAAACCTGTTTTAGGAGACTCATAAAACAATATTAGCAACCTTAAAAATGGCATAATAGGGGCACTTTAAGTAAAGTTCAAGTATATTTTGAAGTACACTTTATGTACTAAGTATACAAATATCAATGTACTAGTAGTATACTTGTAAGTGTACTATTTCAAGACTCCCTGGGACTAAATTGGCTCACTTTCTAATTATACTTTAAGTATAACAGTAGTAAACTTTGAGTACACAACTAGTTTACATCAATGCTTTTAGTTTGTACTGCAACTATACTAAACGTGAACTTAAAGGTATATATAGTTTACTAATTAAATACTTGTAGTAGCATTTTTTAGTACACTTTGAAGTATAGTCTCAGTAAACTACTAGTTTAGTAGTCTTATACTGCAAGTATACTTGTAAGTTTTCTTTAAGTGAACTTTACATCATACTTTTAGTATACTACTATGTCCCTATTTAGGTATTAATGTATATATTTTGTTATATGAATATCTGAACATACAAAACATCAAAAGAAAGAACAGAGTATCTGCTTGTAAACAAAAATATTTTATTTTAGCTTCATGCATTCTTTTTTAAACACTTGAATGTGGGTAAGTTTCATAAATAAAAAAAAATAAAGAAATAGCATTTTGAGCAAAAAAGCTGAAAAAAAAACTATGAATTAGATTCAGAATGATAGTCGATCAACACCCCAAAGCTTGACAATCATTATTACCTCTTCATTGGTCAACATTTTATCCCATAACATTACACAGTTTTGTTGCTGTTTTATGTCTGATGATCATGTCAGATTACATGTGGAAGCATCTGTTGTTTCAGTTTCTTCTTCGCTTATGTTTTTTTGGAAATTCTGTACAGAAGATGTGTACTAGCGCCCCCTACCATATAATAATGAAAACACGGATTCTCTGAGCACAAGTATAGCTCAGATATATGTAGACTTTTTCTAAGTATAAGTCAAGTATACTTAAATGTCATTTTAAGTATATTTCTGAGAAGTTCATAAAGCCCATTTCTGAGAAGTACATAAAAAGTAGACTAAAAGTATGCTTTCTTATTTTTAGTTTAAAAGGAGTATACCAATAGCACACTTGAATAAACTTCTTTTTCGTAAGGGATATTGCATGATACAAATGTTGTCAGCAGCATAGTACATATGAACTGTAGCATGTACAGTCTGACTTTTTTCATGTAGCATGTGCAGTTTGTTTGTTTATGTATTCATTCATTCATACAATAATTAGTTAATTCACAAGGTGCCAATGGAAGAGAAGGAACAACAAGAACAAAATATTATAAACCACAACAAAATAGTGATGCAGCAAAGTAGTGTGAGGCAGTTAAGCGGTACCCACAAATCTAGTTATAAAGAGTACAAAGACATTTTTATTGGCCATAACTTTTGAAAACTAGCACAGACAGACAAAGATGAATCTTTCTAGTGTGCATATGTTGACCACCTGTGTTTGTGCATGCTGTAAAATGAAAGTTGAAGATGAAGGCAATTTTTTTCATTCTTCGCATAGATAACTTTGCGTAAATAATTTCGAAATACTGCTGCAGCAGTATACTGTTGGCAAATATCCCGACGCTGCCCACATTTCTAAAAACAATGATGAATGTGTAAATACGTGCTGCTCGTTTTCCTCTCAGTAGCAAAATAAACACACAACAAACATAATAGCGGTGAGAAAACAGGAGTTAAGAACGCATTTGATCACAGCGATGTGGATATGTTTCAGCCAGCTATTAGGTAATCCATTCCAGTCATGTCACGTTTATTTACATAGCACCTTATACAATAGACTACTTAAAAGCAAGAAGCTTAACACTATTAAACATTAAAAATAAGTGTCGCTTTCAGTTAGAATTACAACCTCAGTTTCAACTATTAGGCCACTCCTCTGTGTTTTCAGGATTTTTCTTGCATCTGACCTTGATGGACTGCTTACTTACTTAGTCCTCTTCACCTCTAGCGAGACATAGGGCGTCAATGGCCATCCTCCTTGATGGACTGGACAATAGAAATAAACCAGAGAAGATTTCCATGTCTAGGAAGGAGGTGCCACAGATCACACCACTGCCATGGACCAATGGTAGTTTGAAGGTGTTTAACTGGGAGAGCAAACTTTTCCGGATAGTTTGCTATGGTTTTAAAATCCCAAGCCTGGTTTTGTTCGGAATGATGTCAACACCAGTTTGTCCTTCATTTTCGCGAAATATCCACCTTTTTATTCAATGCGGAAGTAAGGTGTTTTCTGTGAATGTGCGAGACTTCCGGTTCATTAGCTGCAGTAGGGAAATAACGAGAAGAATAACAAAGTGCAGTAAACGATAAAACTGTTTGTGCTACAAACCAGTGTGTTCATAATTAAGATAACACATTAAAATAATATAGCAAGACACAACAATTTGCAAAATCAAGCAGCAAAACGAGCTGTTTTGTACAGCTAAAAAATAGCTAAAAGCAAACGACACCGGAAGCCAGACCCATAAAATTTACAAATGGCGGATGCCCGATCTTACCGGTAAACAAGGTTTGTTTGGAGTTTATTTTGGGATTTTGAAACAGCTTGCCATAATGATCTGGAAAATATCCAGAAAAGTTTGCTCTGCCAGTTAAACACCTTTAAACTACCAATGGAGTTTGAAGGTGTTTAAATGGCAGAGCAAACTTTTCCAGATAGTTGTTTTAAAATCCCAAGCAGATGACACCAGAAGCCAGACACATTAAATTTACAAATGGCTGTGCCCTTATGGGAAAAATACTGTGGCTATAGGGGTCTTAATGCCCAAGGTGTACTTCAGCCCTCCGTGTCCCCCTGATGGTCCGCTCACTGTCCTTATGACTCAAATTTCATCATCATATTTGTCTGTGGACACCCGTGCACACCGTCCGCATGCAGCCCAATTTTTTGTGACCACTGTCCATGTACGACAGTGCAGGCATGAGGTGAATGTTGAGGCTGTGCACCAAATGGAACAGAACACAGAAAGCGAAGTATACCCAGGCCTTTAGCCTTACCCTAAAATCTGATTGGTCTGTTGATCCAGGAACACACTACTTGGTCAAATCGCAGTCGTCTGAGGGGCAAATGATTTCAAAAAGACCCTCCCCAAACTCCCTCCTTCCAAAGAAATATCAGATGAATGGTGAAAATTGAGGCCAGTTCCAAACAGGGTTGACCGCTCTGTGTGGTTTATAGCATAGAGACACAGAGGAATAAAAAGAGTGGCAGAAGGAGGAATATATTTTCCCAAGCGCTGTGGCGATGCAGCAGTGCGTGCGACATGCTGTTAGAACAGGAGTGCTACTATTTTGGGCTGCTGAGCTGTCGCTGGCTAGTTTGACGGGAAAGCTGAAGGGGTGGAGTGAATGTGGGAGTGAGGGCAAATGTGAAAGTGAGCAGCGTTTTGAAAATGAGCTTTACAAGGTGTCATACATTGAAATGGACGGAGAGAATTTTCTATTGGATTAAAAAGCAGAGCCAAAGTGATCCTGCTGCTGGATAACCTACATGTGGGAATGTGCTTGTACTCACATACTTTCTCCTGGAGGCCCATTAGCCACAGCGGAGGAGCTGTTATTGATCCGTGCACCTCCAGACTCCTTGTTGTCTGAGTGCAACATTACTGCAGTGAATTATTGACATCGTAAACCATTAATTCTGTTATGTTTCACAGTGAATCAAACATGCTGCATTACAGCTTACTCAGGAAATTAACTGTATATAAAGAAATAAATATAAACCTAAAGCCATTTGGAACGTTCACGTAGAGATGATGTGTTTAAGAAAGATAAACAGCCTTTGATTAATGTCTGGAAAACAATCTAAATGAAATGTTAAGTGTTTAATTGTTTTATGTTAAGATGTTTACTGTAAGAAGTTACTCGTTGAAAAATGTAAAAATCATTGTTCTTTGAAATTTGTTCGAGCCAAGGAGGTCAGTATACAATAATACATGGAGAACGCTAACTGTTAGCATTCCCGTGCATCAAGTTGCTTGGCTGGCGCAAGGCTGAAGAATTTGATTTATATTCAGCCATTTTTGCTCATGGGTAGCGTTCAGTTCTGGACACATAAAAGGACAAAATTGTAAATGTCATGTGACCACTCCACTTTGCTGACCTTGTAAATTTGTTGCAAATTTTAGGTTAATTCAAAGGAAATGGACTTTGCAAGCTATTCCGGATTTGAAAGTAATGCACTGGCCTGCATTCCACATAGACCCACATGGAATCTGCGTTCACACAGCTACACAGTTTAAATCCAAATCTGAATTCCAAAGATTTTCCACCAAAATCAGTAGAGAGAGAGAGAGAGAGAGAGAGAGTGAAAAAAAGATTCCATAGATAGTTACATCACTATTGCACTTAATGAGTACTGATTATAATAGTGTATTTTGTGATTTATTTGCAAGTTGCAAGCCCATTTATAAGAGAACCAAGTTACTCTGCAGGTTGGCTTAGAGCAACTTTTTTTTTTTTTTTTTTTTTTGCTGTAGCCTGCAATTAATTCTCCTCTTGATGTTAATTTCACTGCCTGAAACCTTATTTGCATTTACCAGGGGATCCTGCTTAATTTTATTTGGCACACCAAATGATTGCATTACACATACCTTAATGCTATGGTGATCATAACAGCGTCAGCAATATTAATAGTAATTGGACACACAATGTACTAACTGAGCATGTAATGCTTTTAAGCAAGCACATATTATGCTCCTTTTCTTTTCTTTCCTTGCATTTCTTTTGTTTTCACATAGAAAAGGGAAATAATATCAAAATGTCAATGCTTTTCCAGAAAAGGAAATTCATCTATTCAAGGTTGCAATTTTGCTTGGTTTATTAAAAAGTTATTCAGTGATAAGGTAAACACGAACTGTGCGAGTAAATGACATGACATGATGCTTATTTTTCTTTTATCTGTTAATTAATGAATTAGTTAATTCAAAAATACATTACAAATGTTATTTATCATACAAAGATTAAACTGTAAACACCTACGATGAGCATGTTTTTGATTTCTAAATTAAATTAAGTTGTGAATATTTTTAGGAGACATAAAACATGTCAGTTTGAAACAACTGTTCAGATAGATAGACAGATAGAAAAAAAAAATCTGTCATGTGGGTACCTTTCTTTGCAGATATCGAATTTAATGAATCACAACAAAACAAAACCAATAAGTGCTTACAGATTTGTGTTCATTCTTCATTGTCTTTCAAGGACAGTGTGCAGCAAGACTTTCCACATCATTCCACATTTATCCGCAGTCCGTAGAGGCGTCCCTCCGACCCGACACACCCACTCAAAGGAAGTGCTATGTCTGCTTGGTTTTCTCCATGTCTTCAGGTGAACGCAGTGCCGTATAGAAGAAGCCCTTCCTGCCATGGAGTGCTGTTATTCAGTGTGTCAGTACAAAGGCAGCCAACCATGGGATTGGGGGTTCTGGTCGGGCTGGATCCTGTAATTGGACTGGTGCATACCGGCCCATCACTGATGGTCAGGGTCGAACGGCCTGTCAATCAAAGTGTCGGCCTGCTGCGTTAGTATTCAAGCGCAGTGCTCGTGGGTGAATGGAAAGGAGGAAAGGGGGCAGGACTTGGACTGCAGTGGCAAAATGGAAGACACCTCAGCATGCAGTGTGAAATGAAGGTTTAAATGAGGCTGAATGGAGGACGACGAGTCCTAACTCTCTGAGAAATAACTCTCCCGAGCTGCTGCTTTTGTCAGATGAAACGAAATGCAATGTTCCCTAACCTACAAAACATTTTCAGCCTCCATAAACAACACTACAACTGGCCATATTGATTAGAGGCACCCATACTCGAAAGTGTCACATGGAGAGAAACCCATATAAAACCCTTCAGCCTGTCAAATTAAAGCGAGATATGACTCTCCGGCGAGGGTGCAAAAGTGCACCAGAATGAACGCTTTTCTGCAGAGAGCTTCTTGCCCCTCTTTTGTGTCTGTGAATCAGGAAGGGCTTATTCTCTCTTCAGGGCAATCGATTACCAATCTGCTCTTAAACAGGCATTAAGGGGGTGGGAGAACGCTTGGGCTGGTGCTTTTGCCCCTTGAGACTTCAAGGTGTACAGGAGCTCCAGAAGAATAATTTCTGCCATTAAGAGTTTCCTGTGAGTGCAGCTCTCATAGTCACAAAACCAGACTTTTGACTATGGCATAAAATCTGGTCTACTTTGTAACAGAACCACTCATTTAGACAGAAGAGTCATCTGAATGTGACCACACACAATTTATTTTACTATTATGTGCCATTTAGGGGCAGATACTTTACATCTGAAATTGATGATAGAACACTAACAGAATAAATTCATTCAAATAACTGGGTGGCAGTCTCAATGATTCAGAAAAATGAGCAACAAAATGAGTTGCTCTAAAACACTGCAGAAGAAATAACTCATTTGTAATATTTTTTAAGTTGGTAAATTAATAATTACTTAATCTACTGTAAAGAATTAACTGTCACATCTTCCTCCTATCACTCACACTTTTGTGGGACATAAAATTATTATTTTATTTTATTTTATTATGGCTAACCCTTGGAAAAAGAAGAGCACTTAATCGTAATTGTAATAATGTCAAAAGAAAGGTTCTCCACAAATGCTTGTCAGTTGGACGCATGAACCATATTTCAAAGACATTAGAAGTAATTTTGAAATTACATATAAAGATGTACTTAATCCCTACTTGTTACGTGTTAGTTCCTGTTTGCCCTAATTTGGTTTGTTTCCTGTTCTTATTAGTTAATTACCGTTCAGTCTGTTCACCTGAGTTTAGTAATCATCTCGTTTGCTCCTTTGATTTGCCTGTCCTTATAAGCCTTCATTTTCTAGAGTTTCTTTGTCCTGTCTAAATGTCTTTAAAGTGGTTGTGGATATAGTAAAGACTCACTTTGTTTTGATTCTCCATCTGCTTCGAACTCCTCGCCTTGGCAACCTGTGACACTACTTAAGTAGATCAAAAAAAACTTTCATAAGTTTAACTGATTGCCTTTAATAACATTTTAATTTAATTGCAATTAACATGCAATTGAGTGTCTGAAAATATTTCATTCAGTCACATTTACATATAGTCTCTTAACATATTATTAATGTCTTACATACTTTTTAAAGTATGTTAATGTGTACTTCTTTTTTTTACAAGGGATAGCTTGGTAGATAAAATTAATGTTATCAAGAAGTGTATTTTTTTTTTTTTTTTTTTTTTTTTAATCCATTGGTCATGTTTTATCTTGTCGAAGACATTAAGTGAGCCAGAACAGACCCTAAGAAAAAAAACAAAACAAAGTGTAGTATTTTAGTCAGCTTTTGATATTATCCAGTTGCAGTAATTTTATCAGACAGGATGGAATAAGGGAGACAAACTGTCTAGTACCACAAAACATCACATAATCAAATATGTTACTGTTTGTGCTGCTGATTTTCCATCAAAAGGATGTCACTTCCTGGAGAATGACATCAAGAAACCAGCCTATGTTAGCTTTTTCTGCCATTGTAGAAGCCCAGTATCTGTCTGGTAGTAGACACATTTTCTTTCTTGAAAGATCAGCAAAAACCTCCAGGAAACTTCAGGAAAAAAAACTGCATAAAGCCACCCAATAAGATTAAACCTTGCCATTTTGAGAAAGCTATAGGCTTTCTCAAAATGAATCAGAATGGACTGTGGGCTGTGAGACAACTTTCTCTGCTGTTGTAAAGAGGCTGAAAAGAGTTATTGCTGTGAATTAATGAGGTGACCTCTATTCTTTTTATACCCTCTTTCTTTAATCTATCTTGGATGCTCAGTTCCCACTTTTATGTGATTGCGTTTAGTAGGATCTATTATTAGTATACAGTTTAGCTGGCGAGGCGCTTGGCTTTAGCACTTGTTCTGCCATCAAACAGACTCAAGGTTTGATTGAATGGGCGATAGTGGAGAAAGGGGAGTGAAAGTAAATACACTGAGACTGAATGGACTTGAAATGGCTTGCTCTCATTGTTTGAAGAGCGTGACACAGTGACGCACAACACCGGCCTCCCTCCTTCAGGCAGCAGTTTTTCATTTCCCATCTCCCAAACCAAACAGACTTGACTGGGTTTTTGTGTCAGAGCATCTTTCCAAGCATTCTTTTTTTATATAATCCAAGCAAATAGATTTCCTCCCCTTTGTACCCTTTATGGCACCAGTAAAGGCCATTTGTGGCTGATTTTGAAGCTTTTGAGATATTCCACCTCCCCTGAAGACATTTCCATATATTGAGCAAAAATGCTTTCTTATTACCTTTATATTCAACATGAAACAGCATTAAAAAGCCATTGTACCTCACTAATGTGACACATTACTAAGAAAAACAGGAATTTCAAAGAGATATTACAACCCTAGGTATTAATACATTGACACGTAGATGCATGTAAATGTGTACTGTATATGTATTTATGCAGTGTGAATCTATTTTCAGACTACGTTTGCGTATTTGAAGTGTTATGTGTGTCCAAACAGTCCAGCATTTTCTTCGCCAATTACGCTAGTTGTTATGGATACCAGTAGCAAAAGCTCATGGCAATGCTGAGGCTCATGTTGGTAGCGGCAAAGTGATGCATTTCCCTCATCAGTCTAATTAAGCTAAGTGGCAGGCTTCTGAATACGGCTGTCTAGTGACATTGTTATGAAGGTCTTTGCTTTCTGGTGGGGATTGATAGAGTGGATTGAATTCCAGTAAAAGGTTGTGTAGAAGCCAGTCAGGAGAGCAAAAGAGGACATGGTGCACCTGAGAGACATTTCTGTGACATGGTGACCTCTATATGGAGTTTGCTATAAAATCACCCAGACTACAGCTGCTCTCTGTTGAGTTATTATGGGAAGAAACAACACGATAGGTTTTCCTCATGTGAATGAAATAAAAAAGACCTACCATGATATTGCCATGTTTCACTGGCGATAATACCATATGTGACCCTGGACCACAAACCAGTCTTAAGTCGCTGGGGTATATTTGTAGCAATAGCCAACAATACATTGTATGGATCAAAATGATCAATTTTTCTTTTATGCCAAAAATCATTAGGATATTAAAAAAAGATCATGTTCCATGAAGATATTTTGTAAATTTCTTACTGTAAATATATCAAAACTTCATTTTTGATTAGTAATATGCATTGCTAAGAACTTCATTTGGACAACTTTAAAGGCGATTTCCTCAATATTTGGATTTTTTTCAAAAAATTTTCAGATTCCAGATTTTCAAATAGTTGTATCTCAGCCAAATATTGTCCTATCCTTACAAACCATACATCAATGGAAAACTTATTTATTCAGACCCTTATGACTGGTTTTGTGGTCCAGGCTCACATATTTCTTTTCCGAAAGGATGCAATCGAGGCAGTGCAGTACATAAAGTGGGAAATAAAGCAAAACAATTACAAAATTTGAAATCAAGTAGTGTAAAGCATTAAAGCACAAAAAAGTAACACTGTGCAACACAAGGTTTCAGAGGAAAGCAGTGTCTTTTTTGCCTTTCTTGAGCTCATTGCATTTTAAATGAAAAGTCAGTGCCTCCATAGTGCTATGATTGGCTGATTACCCTAACAAAGGGAAAATTCATAGTTATATTGCAACCCGTTACATAAAACAACATGATTTTACGTAATAACCAATAAATTAAAATTGAATTTGCTGTGTTGACCAACAGAAATCTGCTTGCTTTTAAAATGACTTCTATGTGAACTCTACAGTACACTGCACTTTCTACACTATTGACAATAGACAATGGGCTTTTTTGCTCTGTGAAATTTTGCCGAAACATTGCTTATTGTAAACTGTGAATTACATGCTAACTTTTCTAACATTTCATACACAATATTTCCAGTAACTTTGTATATTTGAGCTCCACCAATGAAAATAGATGCAAACAGATCCACAAAGTTAACTCGGTGTTAGGTGGTGTTTCGTTCCTTTGTGAGTGAATGATTCGCTCATAAAGACAGTCACTTGATTTGTTCCTGACTAAATCAGCATTTTTGAATGACATGGTTAAATGAACTCAGTCATAACAATGGTGTCTTGGTGTAACGATGCAACCTGCAGAAAGAAATCCCCAGACTGCCATGAAATGGGCAAACAGAGACAAGCAGACTGATACAAATATTAAAACATCGGAAAAACACAGGCTTGTATGTAAATAAAAAAGGAAATAATTTATTATTGATTCCTTGCAATAATGTAAATGGTGTAGTATACATAAAAAGTGCCATGTTTTTACCACATTATTCCATAGTACAACCGCTGTATATTGTTTGGGCGATAAAGGGGCAGTTCACCCAAAAATGATAATTCTGTCATAATTTACTCACCCTCATTTGTTTCAAAACTCTACGAATTTCTTTCACCTTCTGAACACAAAAGAAGATATTCTGAATAGTTTTCCCCTCCCTACTCCTCAGACTCGACTCTCACGCGGGTTGCCAGACTGAGGTCACAACAACAGGAATGAATGCAAGTATTTGCATTTTCATATTCCTCTGGTCACCGAGCTTTTTAGATGGATGCCATGACTTTTTAGGTCAGGTCAAATCTGAGATTGCTGACCCAGTTTGTTTGCTGGTTTCCACGGCTGCAATACATTGTATTTTCCACCAACTAGCCACCCAGGGTGTCAAAATACTATTGAGTAAATGGGCAGTGGGCGGAGTCACACAGGCCAAAACACAAACAGACATTCCAACATGGAACACACGTTTCAAAGCAGAATAACTGGCTGTGCCATTGTTTCCTAAATATCTGCAAACATATTATGGTATTGTTATGTTTTAGTACAGTGTAAAACAAATTACATGCAATACCTTTAAGCACCATTTTTTTAGAGCGCTGTGTCGTGCGCAAGATGCTACAAATGATATAAGAAGCGCGTGGTCAAATATGTCTGTCTAGTTGTTACGTGTCCATTTCTGTCTAGTTCCTGTTTGTCCTTATTTGGTCTTTCCTGTTTTCTAGTCTTCATTAGTTAATCATCGTTTAGCCTTTTCACCTGTGTTTAATTATCTAGTTTGCTCCTTTGTTCCGTTTCCTTTATAAGCATTCTGTTTAGTCCCTGTCTTCGAGTCTTGAAGTAATGTTGCTTTCATGCTGTTTCTCCTATGTTTTCATCCGGTTCAGTTATTAAAGTTTATTATTTTTGTACTCCTCGTCATCCTGCCTTCATTGGACAGCACAACCCATTACAGAAGACTCGACCGAACTGAAGATAATGATGAGAAGGCTGAGACTCGTTCCCCGCAAGGATGGTCCGGGGATCATCAGCCTGCTGCCGCCCGCAGCTAAGTATGTCCCGCCGCCCGCGGCGAGAAAGATGCCGCCGTCCGCGGCGAAGATCGTTCCGCCTCTCGAGACGGCGATGGGGATGCCGCCGCCCGCGGCGATGATGGGGCCGCCGCTCGACACAGTGATGACAGAGTCGCCGAGAGAGGAGGTTCAGGTACCGGTGGGAGTGCTCATCATCTATGAGGGAATGTCATGGACTCCAGTGCCTACTCCTCGCCAGCGCCCTCCTGTGCCCGCTCCGGGACAGCGCCCTCCTGTGCCCGCTCCTCGACAGCGCCCTCCTGTGCCCGCTCCTCGCAAGCGCCTACCTGTGTCTCTGCTGGTTCCGTCCAGCTCTTCTGTGTCTCCGCTGATTCCGTCCAGCATCGCGCTGCGAGAGCGCCCCCATGTGTCCGCGCTGTCCGAGCGCCCCCAAGTATCCGCGCTATCAGAGCGCCCCCTGGAAACTCCGCTGGTTCCGTCTAGCTCTCCTGTTTCTCCGCTGGTTCCGTCCA
>JAFVLL020042192.1:0-22226 GCA_021397915.2 Tor tambroides
TGTGTGTGTGTGTGTGTGTGTGATTGTGAGTGTGAGTGTGTGTGTGTGTGTGTGTGTGTGAGTGTGATGGATTGTAAATGGCCGTGTGTGTGTGCTGGCGGTACAGAATAGACCCGGACCACCGGCGAGACCCGAGTGCTGTCAGAGTCTGAAGTCTGAAGCCTTAAAGGCATTCCACTCCCCGCTGCCATTTTCATGTTTACAGCGCCTTTGTTTAGCTTGAAAAGGTGCTGTGGGAGAGAACCGCAGCTTGAAAGAGGCTCCGAGGAGAAAAGGAACGGGTGAAGGAGGGGTAAAACTCAGTGCGCGCACACACACTTGCCATATGTATGGGCTGTTTGTTCTGCCAATAGAAGCATCTGGGCCCATCGTGACCTTCAATTAGACTCTTGAAGGTGTGGAAAAGGCCTGAGGTGAGAGCGAGAGAGACAGACAGAGAGAGAGAGAGAGAGAGAGAGCAAGAGAGCGAGAGAGAGAGAGAGACAGGCTGAGGTGACTCTGAGCTTGTCAAGATTTGCTCTTAATTGAGAATGCAGTGAGATATTTGAAGGTCGAGTGAGAAAAACCAGCCCAGCTGCTGCCAACACGTGTTTTAGATTTGTGACTTTCACACACACACACACACACACACACACACACACACACACACACACACACACAATGTGCCCATACCATCTCACTACACACACTCATTTAATAAACACCAACAAATCCGCTGGGAATCTACAGCTAGGAAACACTCTCCTACACTTTGTATAGGCATTTAAGGAAATATATGAAATACAGACATGTCAGAAGCAGCAGAAACCATCCATCTGCTGTGTGAAAGTGCTGTATTAAAATAAAATAAAATAAAATAAAATAAAATAAAATAAAATAATTTATGACACAACTGTGATACAGTGTATATAATATATAATAAATAATAAAAATAATATATATGAATGAATGAATGAATGAATGAAGCAGCAAAAAAAAAAAAATGCTGGACCTTCTGCTGTGTGGTTAATAAAATAATTAAATAACAGAAAATATAAACTAAAAATAATTTCGGCAACAACTGTGGGTTAGTTATAATTAAATAAATACATAAATAAATAAATAAATAAAAACCAGCAGAAACATTGATTCATCTGTTGTGTTAGGGTGCTGTATGGTTAATTGATGTATGTTAAAAAAAATAAATTAAATAAAATTAAAATAAAAATTAAATAAAAATTAAATAAAATTATATAAACTGTGGGCCATAAATAAATAAATAAATAAATAAATAAATAAATAAGAAACTGTCAGACGCAGCAGAAAATGCTGGTCTATCTGTAGTGTGAATGTTCTGCATGGAAAATCAAATCAAATCAAATCAAAAAATAAAATAAAATAAAATAAAATAAAATAAAATAAAATGCCACAACTAAATAAATACACAAATCCACACAAAATCTAATGTAATTATAAAAAGGAACATGAACTTGTCAGAAGCCAGTCCATCTGCTCTGTGAAGGTGCTGTATGGTTAACCGTTCTCTGTAATCGTGTGAACGCTGCGGTGAACACGCATCCATCAGCGCAGGAATGACACAGCAAAAACACCTCTCGTTCTCAACCCCTCTCATTTTGACAAGCTCGTTTGCAAAACACATCACCTTACAGGCAGAACTTCTCACAGCTCAGGGTCAAAGGTCACGGCACTCACAGAAGGGTTCAATTAGCGTGATTTACATCAGCATGACATCAAAACTGACTCTATTTACTCTCCTAATTCATGTTCCTGGTATTACTGAGCATGATTCATCGGTTAAGTTAATACGCTTAATCATACACTCATCAGTGCACAAAAAATAATATTAATACTAACCAGTTGTTGGTGCAATAATATCACAGCCCACTTTTTATGATCAAAACAAATCTTGATTAAGAAAATAAAGTCCAGTCCTACATAATTTCCCACCAAATATTCTCTTGCACTCATAAAAATGGAAATTAAATATTAGAAATAATAATAAATAAAACAGGTAGTTTAATATAAGTAGCATTTATAAATAAATAAATACATGATTGCAAACACTCAATTTTCAGGTCACTGCTTTCATTCAATAAATCGGAAGCCATTTAATAACAAAACACAAGTGTTGCATTCTCATTGTCGCCACATGGGGCGCTGTACCATCATTAGGCTTCTTCTATGGTCTGTTTTCTTTGGTATTTTCCGGTCTTAATGTTGCTTCTAAAGCTAAACACAGTAATTGATTAATTAGCGTCAGATGTAAGGCAGTTTAAAACAGGTTTAGAAGCTCGTCTGACATTAGAAGTACAATCAGAGTCCCAAAAATAGATCTATATGAACAAAACAACACACGATGGCCTTCTCCGTGTTGACAAATGACATGTAAAGCGTGAGATGTGAACTGAACAGCTGATCTGCTGAAGTAAATCCCGTCAGATCTTAATGACAGACCTCAGCATCTACAACAAACCCACAGAACAGGAGGTGCACTCATACACGGCCCTCAGCGATCGGGAAAAACACACTTTTATCCTCAAAACACACACGAGCACACAGATGTCACACCGCAAACCACATGTTCAGGTAATATGGCATCTTCAAAAGGTTTCCTTGGAGAATCCTTCAAAATATGACAACAACAACAACCTACCTTTCATATTATATTTAATCAACTCTTCTAAGCTATAACTTCCCATACAAATGCTTGTCCGTGTTTCACTACAACACTAACCTGTTTTTAATCGACTTGCCTGGTTAAATAAACAGGGCTCCTGACAAAAATAAATAAATAAATCAATTAGGGAGCCACTGGCTCCTATAAGAAACAAATTTAGACGCCAGATTATTTTTTCTAGGTGCCACAGAATAAATGTGTTTTATTTATTTTTATTTTTTAACACTTTCACATTTCTGTCATAATGTATTGTGTTTATGTCCCCCCTCCTTTTACAGCATCAGCATTTTAAGGTTCACTTAAAATAAGAACTAAACAGTCACAAAGAATTGTTTATTACACACAGTCTGTGAAAATATCACATCACTTGGACATCGAGTGTAGTTTGGGCTCCTCTTTAATGCATCCTATAAATGTTGTCATATGTCTTGCACACACCCCGTCTGTTTTTTATTCATTAGTAGCATGAAATTATAGTTATTTTGTTCTAACTGACTAATGAGCTTATGGACGCCTAATGGTTATTCTGAGGTAAATATTGTTATGTGGTATTGTTTACACGTTTTCCACAGTTTGAAACAATAAATGAGCGATTAACATGAGACATTTCAGTAAGTTGTACTGTATCTTATAATATACCTTCTGATGTTCATTCATGTTTATTTCGTACTATAGTAGTAAAGCGAAAGTCATGATGAGTTCACATGCCGCTTGAACTGAGGCTCTAAAGCGATCGCTCGTGCTGCATTAAAGAGCGCCAAAAATGTATTTATTGTTTGAATTTCATTATGAATTTGGCAGAATTTTAAAGCTGATAAGCCTACTTTGTTTATTAAAAGTTAACAAAGCTTATTGCGATTATTGGATGGCAAGTGCGCTACAAATAATATGAAGTTCACGCATTAACAGAACACATATAGACTAAAGATCTTGATAACAAGAAGTCATATTAGTATCGATTATAAGTGAGGACTGTTAACAATATTGTTCATGTCCACACAGCTGACAGCTTTACCTGTTGTACTTTGTTCAAGTTGTGCACGAAATACAGACTGCTTTCTGCACTTTTATTTTGCACATCATTTCAATCTCTCTCACGCTGCACGACTGGAGCTGCTTTAGTTTATTACGTCAACATAACAAACAATCAGGAAAAAAGGCATTACACTACCAGACAAAGGTTTTTAAACAGTAAGAGGTTTTTTAAGAAGTCTCTTCTGCTCACCTGCATTTATTTGATCCAAAATACAACAAAATCAGTAAAATTGTGAAATATTTTTACTATTTAAAACAACTGTCTTCTATTTGAATATATTTTAAAATGTAATTTATTCCTGTGATTTCAAAGCTGAATTTTTATAATATTACTGCACAATATTACTGCTTTTGCTATATTTTGGATCTAATAAATCCAGGGTTGGTGAGCAGAAAAGTCTTCTTTAAAAAACATTAAAAATCTTACTGTTCAAAAACTTTTGACTGGTAGTGTACGTGCAAATTTTTAAATCATAACATGTAAATTTATATAGTCACCAGTGGCGATCTCAGCAAAAAAAATCACTCGTAAATTAATATTTTTGGTCGCAAATGCAACCATTTTAGTTGCAGTCTGGAGCCCTGATAAAGGTGAAATGAACTACGCGAATCATTCGACAAACGGCAAACAGCATGAATGCACCCTTACCTCGATTACTTGGCAATCACAACAACAACTCATTCGTGAAAATCAGATCCCGGGCCGCCGTTACAGTACTAGACGTCTCGCAGGAAACACATGCAGATTAGCAGGAGAAGTGACAAGCGATCCACATTGAGGAACGAGCTGCCAGGAACAGCAGCCAAGCCGGAGAGCCGCAGCCAACAAATTCTCCAATGTTTACAAGACTTCAGTCTTTTTCTCTAACTGCCTGAGACGAGGACAGGTTGAAGGTTCTGCTGAGCCGGGTTAGGCACACAATAGTGTCTATTGTACCTCCAGACATAAAGCTTATTTGAAGAGGAACCGAATACAAGCACAATTATGATTTGACTTCATTTACAAGCAGCTTTATTGGAATGCTACCATTCTGTCCCAATAAACAGACTCTATTAACCAGCTAGTTCATGTTTTAATGCATAGTCGCCACTCCATACGGTCCCCTGGTGAAAAGAACAGTTTGGTCATCGTATGATTACTGGTAAATTACAAACCAAGTTGACCAGGCAATTTAGGCAAGTTAAGAAGTCTGATTGGGAGGATTGGATCTAAAACAAATTCTCCAATGAGACGAGGACAGATTGAAGGTTCTGGTGAGCGGAATCCAGTTAGATACACAATAGTGTCTATTGCACCTCTAGACATAAAACATTATTGGAAGAAGAACCGAATACAAGCACAATTATGATTTGATTTCATTTACAAGCATCTTTATTGAGATACTACCATACTGTCTCAATAAACGGACTCTATTAAATGATTAGTTCACTTCCAGAATTAAAATTTCCTGATAATTTACTCACCCCCATGTCATCCAAGATGTTCATGTCTTTGTTTCTTCAGTCGAAAAGAAATTAAGGTTTCTGAGGAAAACATTGCAGGATTTTTCTCCATATTGTGGACTTCAATGGGGATCAACGGGTTGAAGGTCCAGATTGCTGTTTCAGTGCAGCTTCAAAGGGCTCTACACGATCCCAGCCAAAGAACAAGGATCTTATAGCTAAAAAACCGGTCATTTTCTAAAAACAATAAAAATGTATATACTTTTCAACCACAAATGCTTGTCTTGCACTAGCTCTGCATCCACGACTTCACACATTGCATAATCACGTTGAAAACGTCACACATGGTTAGTTCTTCATCTGTGTACTCCAGTTCAAAAAGGTAGTGTAGGGCGAAAAACGCCATCTCATTTTTTCCTCCAACTTCAAAATCGTCTGAAATTGTTGTTTTACCTTTTTTGACTTTCTTTGCACATTCGCTTTGTAAACATTGAGTCGGTACTTCCACCTACATCACGCCTGACCTTGCCAATGTGAGTATGTAATGTGTGAGGTCGATCTACTGCAAGATGATCATTTGTGGTTAAAAAGTATTTGATTTTTTTTTTTTTTTAGAAAATGACCAGTTGTTTCGTTAGATAAGACCCTTATTCCTCGGCTGGGATCATGTAGAGCTCTTTGAAGCTGCACTGAAACTGCAGTTTGGACCTTCAAACCGTTGATCCCCACTGAAGTCCACTACATGGAGAAAAATCCTGCAATGTTTTCCTCAAAATCCTCCAAAAGACAGACATGAACATCTTGGATGACATGTGGGTGAGCAAATTATCAGGAAATTTTAATTCAGGAGTGAACTAATCCTTTAACCCAGAGGTCTTCAACCCTGCTCCTGGGGACCCACTCTCCTGGAAAGTTTATTTCCAACCGGCTTCAGCACACCTGCCTGCAATTTTCAAGCAGTCTTGAGGAGCTTGATTGGCCACTTCAGGTGTGTTTTGATTAGGGTTGTAGCTAAACTATTCAGGACAGTGGGTCCCCAGGAACAGGGTTGAAGACCTCTGCTTTAACCAGCTACTTCACGCAACAGCAACCTGCCAACTTTCCCCACAGTTCCCCTAATGAAACAAACAGTTTAGACATCATGCGTACACCAATAAATTATGGAAGTTTGCTAGATAAAGCTGCAGTCCATAAGTTTTGCCTCTTTGTCGCCATCTCTGTTTGAATCCTGCAATTGCAGTTATTTGCAGAATTATCTTCTTTGTGTGTGTTGTGCACCGGCACGGCTTCTCAGCGCAGATGAATCTAATGTTTTGATGTGTGGCTGTCAGTCACCTAACTGGTGTGGATACTGTGCTTTGGAATCACACATGATGAGAATGATAAGAATTTTCACTGGATATCGTCATCTGAACAAGTAAGTAACATGTCTGCCACTTTGGTTCTGACCAACTGAGGAAAAAAAGCTTTACAACACATCACACTACCAATGGTCATTAAATCTAACGATTGCTTAGCTCTTATCACATCAAACCATGCAAATTACTCTTATTGTTATACTTCGTTCTCAAAATGTTAATGTTAACAACATCAGCATTGCATGACCACGTGTATTTAGTGTGCATTAGCATTACCTGTAGGCTACTGGTGACTACGGGTGAATCTCTAGTTGTCACTGATGATGGACCTTTCTGGATTACAATCCGCCATCAAAATGATAAGTTTAATTATTCCAGCTGCTGTGAGAAAACATCATTAATGATCCGCCACCTGCAGCATTCTCACATGTGATATAGCCTACTAGCTGGGACAACTTCTTTATGTTTACAGATGTGACGTAATGACGCGGCAGCATGATCAAATTTCCTGTGAATTCCTACCAGTTCCACTCAAATTAGAAAACATTATTATTATAAGCTAACTGTTGTGAATCGGGCTAAAGTAAGGAGATAGTTTTGAACTCTGACTGGTTATGTACTTTCTCAAAAATGTATTTTGGATCATTTTTAACCAAAAAAATTTACGGACTGCAGCTTTAAGCAAGTTAAAATTCACTATGATTCATGACTTCACTTACAAGCATCTATATTGGGATATAACCATTCTGTCCCAATAAATGGACTCCATTAACCAACGAGTTCCTGGTTGAAGTCACAGCCAGCACCCTGGTAACTTTCCCTGCAGTTCTCCTGAATTTACCAGTAAATTAAAAGCCAAATAATTTTGAGCTGAGCAAGTTAAGAAGCCTGATTGGGACGCCAGGATCTAAAACACAAGATATGCTGGTGGTCTTCTCAACAGGGTCACTGTGTGCCCCCAGTTCTCGTGCTTCTGAAACCCTCCCACAAGCACATATTCATGCTGGCAGGGCTCTTCAAAGGAGCTTCTGGATGGCAGGCCGGCTCGCCCTGGAGATGACAGGAGCCGGATTGACTGCGGCCCATGCCTGGGCTCTCTCTTGAAAGGAGGGAGGGAGCGAGAAAGGGAGGTGTTTATATAGATGGCAAGTGATGGGATGCCCTCGTTAGCGCAGGGCTCACTGAGCCGTATGACAGACAGGCCGCTGGGGTCATGTGACCACATTACTCACTCCAGTGCCCTACAAGACAGAAGATGAACGGGAGAAGAGGGAATCGGGGACAGAAAGAGGCCAAGGGAACGAGGGGGAAATTGCAAAGAATAAAAGCAATTACGGTTGATCCTAACACTGCATCTCCACTAGAGCTCATGCGTTTGAGGAGCACCAGCCTTTATTTACATAGTGGTCCATTTACAAGCTTAAACGGGATCAAACGAGCCGACGTTTGGAGATAAATAAGAGAGAAGAGAGACAGAGAAAGACATTTTGAACAAGCCTTCGTGAGGACCTTCCCACATTAAAGCGCTCGAGACAGGCAGGTGAGCTGAGACCGAGAGCTGCTTTTCTTTCAACTTCTGCCACTTCAAACGGCCCCATGAGGAGGTGACACCAGGCACTCAGCACCACAAACAAAGGTGCAGGGGCCACGAGGGGTAGAAGCCCAAGAAAAAAGACCCTTTGTGTTCCTGTTTTTGTAAAGAGTCACGCAGTAACTATTTCGCTCAGCATGATACATAACAGCGCTTCTAAACTAACTGGTCACAATCCAGTTCAGTTCTGAATTAACCAATTATACAATATAAGAGTTTGGAAAGCAGAATAAAAACATGAAAATTAAGAAACATTTTTAATGTATTCTGTTGAAAAGCCATGCAAGTATTTTGGCTAAAATTCATCTGTCACTCGGTAGTAGCCATTAAATATGAGTTCAAACAAATATAAACATGGTTTGTTCCAATAAGAGTGTGTTTTTATGAGATGAAATATTGGCAGCTGAGAGTATGAAACCAGCAGAACTCGAGGCATAAATAAATCAATAAATATCAATAAATCTCCCTCTCTCTCTCTCTCTCTCTCTCTCTCTCTATATATATATATAAAATTTTGGCTCTGTGTTGAATCAGCATCTAATGTAAAATCTGGTTCCTGAAGCCAAATCAGTTGAGAAACTCAAGATAATTCCTCCCCAAATATTTTTTTTTTCATATAAATCAATTTATGTTCTTGATATAGGGATGTTTAGTTGATCTAACACTGCTTTAATAAACCATTACAATCACCAGAGCTGGAGGAATAATGCTAGAGCATTAATAGATGTGAAGCGCTTGTCAAAATGGGAGGTCTGTTTCACTAATGAGTAATGAAGCTTAACACTGACATGAACTCTTTCATGCCCTTGTGGCTTTAATCAGACGACGTGAGAACAACCAACAAACGCTGCTCGCTCTCCTTCCTCCGCAGGGCTTCACATACTGCACGGCAGTCCCACGGTTAATGAGAACAAGAAAGGTTTCTGCTTTCCCAGCCACTAGCCTGATTGTGGTTGTTTTGGTTGGATTAAGATACTGCCCACCTCTGTTAACATTTGATTCACTCAGAAAGCCTTGTTCTAGAACTTTCCCTGTACTTAAAGGGTTAAAATGAAGGAAAAATGGACCCCCTCCTTCTCCAGCGTCTTTTGTGTTGGTCTAAACCCAACACTCTCTAAAACTCCCTGACCAGTGACCCACTCACCCGCGTCGTAAAGAGGTTTGGGGGTTATGGGTTCACAACAAGGTGATCTACGTGTAGCATTCAGTTTCAAAGGCTTGATACTTCACCTCAGATCTCAGCTCTCAAAGATCGAGTAGCAATAAACTAAATGCGGCTAATTAGCATAGCAATCGAGAAGTGAAAGAAAAAAGCGAAGGGCATAGCAACACTTATGGTGTGTGGACAAGTTAACATCACAACACTTACGTGTGTGCACACCAAAAGCAAAATTAATTATTAGCGCCAGTAGATTACATACAAAGTCAATACAAAGATGCGAACAGACGTGAATTCATGCAGAGCGATGTGAATGACGTGAATTGGGCGACGCCTTTGTCGCATAAGTTGAAAAATGTGAACACAAGCAGAAAATTTGCATGACGCGTTGTCGCGCTAGCCAATCGGCGAAGAGCTTATTGACATGTCTAGTTTGGCATGTACGGTTGTATCAGAAAATGGTTTTTATTGTTTTTATGTTTTTATTCGTGCAAGTGACGAGAAAAATATCCCACGAGTAATCTAGAGCGAGTAACGCAATGCAAATATTCGCTACACTTTTTGTGTGAACACGCCATTACACTACAGACTCCCCCCTGTTTATGTACACACACTATATAGGGATTTCATGAAGAACTGGAAGGATTAAATAAATACCCCTCAATGAACTTGACTCTGTGTTTAGGCAGCTAATGCCACGGACAAGAAGGAAGCCAGCTACGCAAGCTCACATTACCATCCTCATCAGCTTTGACATTTCAGTTTAACGCACGACTGACTGCCAGTCAAAAACACAGGCATGAAAGCGTAGGGAAAGTGTCTTACCATGCCATAGCCACATTCGGTCCCATCAGCGAGCGGCATGTGCTGCGTACGACATCCTTTATGGTCGCCCCCCGCACTGGTGCACCAGAGACGCTTGCACTGTTTCTGCAATCGACAAGAGTCGTTCCAGTCAAAACTGGGGAAATAATGACTTGAATATTGGTTAATTTAACCCTTCCCAAGCACTCAAGAGTTTTCTTGACATGGGTACAATCTAAAATACAGTTAATGGGATAGTTCACCCAAAAATGGAAATCACCCCATGATTTATTCACCCTCAAGCCATCCTACGTGTATATGACTTTGTTCTTTCAGATGGATACAATCAGAGTTATATTAAAAAAATATCCAGGCTCTTCCAAGCTTTATAATGACAGAGAATGGTTGTTGAGGTTTTGAAGTCCAATAAACTGCATCTATCCATCCATCATAAAAAGTACTCCAAACAGCTCCGGGGGTTATTAAATGCCTTCTGCAGAGAATCGATGATTTTTTTCTAAGAATAATATCGCCTACGTCCTACATCATTCACTGTAACACGCTACGCTACTCATGAACGTGCATACGACAGTTAGAGAAGCAAGAGATTACAGTTTATAAAGGTTTAAATATGGATATTTTTCTTACACAAACGCATTGATTCACTTTAGAAGGCCTTAACCCGTCCGAGCCGTGCGGAACACTTTTTATGATGGATTTATGCACTTTTTTGAGCTTCAAAATCTCAACAGCCATTCACTGTAGGAGACGTAGAAGTAGGAGAAGCAACTGAATATAATAATCTTCATATATAATCAATTACTTGTGCCTCAAAGTGAGCGTACAAAGCACAATAAATGCAGTCATTGCTTTTGGAGGCAGATGCCTGCTGTTAGAGAAATGCAGTCGTGTAAGACAATTATTTAGGATTTGCCATTCCATAGCACAAAGTCACATGACTTTTTGGATGCGTTTGGAGGAATTTATTTGGCAAATGCATTTCCATCTCCCATTGTTGACATTAACCCTTTTTCGCACAAGACAAAAAACTCCTCAAGTGAGCGTAAAAACTTTTTTGCGAATTTGGCATTTCCATCACTCGTTTCTCATGCGATGCTTCAAAATGCATTAAAACAGGGTGACGGAAACATAGCTAATGCTTTGTGGAAGTAGATTTAGATGTCGTACCATAAACGGACAGACTTGGGAGCCGGGGCCGAACATGAGTTCACACTGCCGGTTGGCATTGTAGAGTTGACCTGGAAGCTGGTTGGGAAGGTTATATGTCCTCCCCGAAGGCTCGTCCAGAAGACATTCACCATAACCAGTGCTAAAAAGACAAAAACAGACAGATATCAACACATTGCATCAATGAGAACTTTAGCGATAGCTTTAGGTGGGTTTCTTCATCCTCAGAAGCCTTTAGGAAGTACTATTGTAAAGCGTTTAGTGTTTTATGCATCAACTCCCAATTGATAATATCTGACCATGGACCACAAAACCAGTCATAAGGGTCAATTTTTTTTAATTAAGATTTATACAGCATCTGAAAGCTGAATAAATACGCTTTACAGTGATATTTACGAGATGCACTATTTGAGTAGTCTGGATCTGAGTAAAAATCTAATATTAAGAAATTGTTTTTTTAAAGTTAAAATTCAAATGAAGTTCTTAGCAATGCATATTACTAATCAAAAATTAAGTTTTGATATATTTACAGTAGGAAATGTACAAAATATATTCATGGAACATGATCTTTACTTAATATCCTAATGATTTTTGGCATAAAAGAAAAACCGATGATCTTGACCCAAACAATGCATTTTTGGCTATTGCTACAAATATAACCATGCTACTTATGACTGCTTTTATGCTCCAGGGTCACATATGAATGCAGTCTTTCTGATTTCACCCGACGTCTGAAGAAGGCCAAGTGTAAAACGGAGGCAGCGGTGGGTGGTCTGCTTTGTTACCTGCGAGTAACTGATTGAATGGACCTCAGCCAACACAAAGGCCGCATTTCACGCAAGAAAAGACGGTGCTCTTTAACAATGCTGGGTCTCCAAGAATCAACCCAATGGTGCCAAAACCAACGTTGTGACATATACGTCCCACCACACCCTTCCTTTGAAACGCATAAAGGAGCTACAAAAGAGCAGGGCACCACATTCAAGCTCATTGAATTGTTGGGCTTAACGTCTCTAAATGGCTCTTTCAGAACAAAATAAACCTCCTTTCTCCAGCTCACCTTTCTGCAAGGGAGAACGGAAATCGAGGCTCAGAGTAGCCATGTGAAGTAATTATGTGAGTTGTTGATGTTGCTGGTTCAATTTGTCCTTGGCTTAGAGACTAAGCACCTGCGTCAGCTGATTTAGTCTTCTCATTACCTCGCTCACCCTTCACTCCCACTCCACACACCCTACAAGACACCTTTGTCTTCACGAGGGGAAAAACAGACACTACTCGAGGTCCTTCTGTGGGACTCGTTTATCCATCAGAGTTACGATGACAGCAGCATACGCTTGCGTCTCTCTGCACCTCACCATCAGAGCTTGAGTTATGAGTTCATCAAATCAGCAAAACTGAGGCTGACAGAAACCCTTCACAGGAGTATGTCAGTGCAAAGCTCTTAAAGAGCGATAAGATTACAGTAAACTGAGACCATCAGCTCTCCAAGCATCTCACAGCTACGCTCAAGTGAGTGCGAGTGTGTGAACTCAGACTCTTCAGAACCGAAAACATTGGACAATTTGCATCCTAACACTAGAGTTAAAGAGACAGTTCATCCAAAACACAAAGGTGTGAACGCTGAAGAAGATATATGATCCTGGAGCACAAAAGCAGTCTTAAGTAGCACAGCTATATTTGTAGCAATAGCCATTGTATGAGTCAAAATTATAGATTTTTCTTTTATGCCAAAAATCATTAGGATATTAAGTAAAGATCATGTTCCATGAAGATATTTAGTAAATTTCTTACCGTAAATATATCAAAACTTAATTTTTGATTAGTAATATGCATTGCTAAGAACTTCATTTGAACAACTTTAAAGGAGATTTTCCCAGTATTTAGATTTTTTTCTACCCTCAGATTCCAGATTTTCAAATAGTTGTATCTCGGCCAAATATTGTCCTATCCTAACAAACCATACAACAATGGAAAGATTATTTATTCAGCTTTCAGATGATGGATAAATCTCAATTTTGAAATTTTGACCCTTATGACTGGTTTTGGCTCCAAGGTCACATATATTGATGTATGTTGGGTTCAATCTCCACTGGAACCCACTAAAAAAAATACATTTAGCAAAATATCTTTTAACAAAAGAAAATCATACCAGTTTTGGAAGTTCCACCTGAGATTTTAAGTTAATATTTTAATAATTTAACAACACATTTGCATGTCCACGGTAGTCTGATGTTAACAAACAAAGTATTTTGTTTTATTTGAATGTTTTTGTTTTATATTAAATGTATTCATTTTACTTTGACAGTTATTTATTTCAAGTTTATTTTTTGGTATTTGAAATAAAGCTGAAATAAAATAAAACATAAATATTGATGAACATAAATATTGACTATAGATGAAAAACTTTTTTAAAAAAAAATGTAAATGAAAATGAGAAATCTTGCCTTAGCTGCAAACTGAAATACATACATTTAGGTTGAAGTACTTAAACTGAAATAAATTACAGATATCTAAAAATCTAAATGAATGAATGAATGAATGAATGAATGAATGACAAAGGCACATAACAAAATCACTAAAACCTAAACTAAATTTAACATTTTAATGAACAAAATTTCAAATAAAACCAAAAATAAAAGCTACTTCAAAATATTCATAAATACTACACTAGCAAATTAAAATGAAAACTGAAAATATAAAAATAAAAGCTAATTCAATATATTAATAAATAGTACACTAGTATATAATTCAAACAAAAATAAATATTGACTATGAAAAAGTAAATCTTGCCTTGGCAGCAAACTGAAATGAAATAAATTACAGGTATCTAAAAACCTAAATAAATAAATAAATAAAAATGACAAAGGCACATAAAATTACTAAAACCTAAATGAAAACAAACATTTTAATGAACTAAAATTAAAATGAAATCTGAAAATATAAAAATAAAAGCTAATTCAAAAGATTAATAAATACTATACTAGTAAATTAAAATGAAAACTGAAAATATAAAAATAAAAGCTAGTTCAAAACATTAATAAATAGTACACTACTATATAAAAAAACACTAAAATAACATGCCTAAACCAACTAATAACCATCTCTAACCAGCTAGAAACCATTTCTGGAATTTCCTGCAGACAAATGACAAATATTTTAAAACAGACTTTATGAGGATGATTAAATAATGCCAGAATGATCATTTTTGCAGGAACTATCCCATTAAGACACTATTTATATACCATAACATTTATTGTGGCACTCCAAGGAGCTTTGCAGAAAACTTACCATGATGCATGTCCAAAAGCCTGATAATACCAAGGTACTTTCTAGAAAAAGTGCCGTCAGGTTTCTTTGAGTTCAGGTCAGGCTGCGCCTTTCTGGCACAGACATGAAGTCCACACCTGGAGATCATTTGGGCGGGATGGTAAAGTGAGTTTATTAAGGAAAATGACTCACACTTATTATTATTGAAGGTTTTTTGGACATGCACCATGGTAGCTCAGAGAGACAAGTAAATATCATGGTATATAAATACAGTAATCATTCGCCATGGTTTTCTCTGTTCAGATGACAGATTAAAGACGTCATTCTAGCCCACTTATGAATAATATCCATATATTTTTACCACAACTTTTATGGACGTCCTGTAAAGCGTGTTTGAGCGAGCAACAGTAACCAAATCAACCGGCCTGATTTCATTAGTAAAGTGAAGTTTTGGTGCAGCTCCAGAGGGACTTGATATATTGTGAGATTTAGCATGAGAATCGAGCCACTAACGGCCGAGCGAGCAGGCAGCGAGAACAATACGAGACGTTTCTCATTTCTCAAGACATTCGGCTCAATCAGCGTCTGACAGACTGAGCTTTAATGCAAAGAGAAGCGTCTGAGATACAGAGTTAGCGGGGTTCTCCAATCATCTGCGTCCGTAAGGTGACCCTGTAAGGTCACGGAGTGGAAAATGACAAGCTTTTCAGTTTATTTGTGTTTCTAAAATCGCAGATTTTCCAGTAACAAGCTGATTTTTGCATGCATGCAAAAAAATTAAAAATACTCCATCAGAGTTGTGCATAGCATTGTACAGCCGACTGAACTGGGTTAATAATCAAACACACTAACTTGGGATTCTGAGAAGTCATTAATAGATTAAAAACGAGCAACCTTTTAAACACAGCCACTAACAATAATGTGCAAATGAGTTGTTTTGATTAATCCGAGGGTCTTCCGGCCGGATGAAATGTGTGTGCATGCAGTGTTTTGGTGTGTGTTTTCTCTGTAATCTCCTCACAGGAGAGTGTTGAGTCTTGAAGAGCTCTTGAGGTTGAATGGACAGTCAAAACACAGATGCACTTGAGCGCTTCTGGTCGACTTTCAACACTTTACGTCGCTGTTCTCATCAAAGAACAGAGCTCCTGTAGCAAATGCATATGCTTTCCTCTAATGCACTAGAAATCCGTCTGTCTGTTTTTGATCAAACCTTTCAATGCGGAAAAGAAACGACACAAATGTCAGCATTTTCTCAAAGCAATGAGATTAAAAGCAGAGCAAACAGAGGCGTTTGCTGAAGTCTGCTGCTTTCCTCCTGAGAAAAACAAAACACTCAAATAATCTAGAGTTTCAGAGGAAATCTCAACAAGATGTCACACATCTCAATAATATCTAACTCCAATAAGTCTCCTGAGCTATGAAAAACCAACATTTGTGCAATAAACTTGTCCTCCTATAGAAGAAATGATTGAAGCTATCAACCTAAGCACTTGATATTAAAAATAATAATAATAATAATAATAATATGAATAATATGAATAATAATAATAATATAAAGCCAACATAAACAGTGATCACAAACCTTTTCACTTGTGCAATGTGTTGTATTTCTGAGTGAAACAAAATAAATAATTAGGAAAAAAATACAGAAGCAATTAATTATCAAAATTATCAACCAACGGCATTTCAAAGTTGTTAATAAAATAAAGATTATTTTAGTTTTTCTGTTTTTTTTCTGAGTGAAAATTGTTTCTAAACCAATTTTTCTGTAAAGTCAACATAAACAATGTTCATGAACCATTTTATTAATTAAGTAATTAGTTAATTATTTACGTTTGTAATTACTAATATAATTATTTGTACAATTATTGATGAAAAATAAGGCAGTACTATAAGATTTTACCTACAAATGTAGTCTAAAAAATTGGACTTTTTCACTACTAGTAAAATATGGAGCAACAACAAAAACAGATGCTTCTTTTTCTTTTAAGTAATGCACAATTAATCATGTAATCACATACAACCAGAAATATGTATTAAAAAGTGTGTGTATATATATATATATATATATATATATATAATAGTGCTGTTAAACGATTAATCGTAATTAATCACATCCAAAATAAGTTTTTGTTTACATAATATATGTGTGTGCTGTGTATATATATTATGTATATATAAATACACACACATGCATGTATATATTTCAGAAAAATATTTTATGTTTATATATTAAATAGATTTATATATAATATAACTTATATTAATATAAATATATACATGTAAATACATGTTAATATTTTAAATATATATACTGTATGTGTGTATTTATATATATATATATATATATATTATGTAAACAAAAACTTTTAATTTGGAAGCAATTAATCGTTTGACAGCACTAATATTTATATATATATATATATATATATACACACACACACACACACACACACACACACTCATATGTTTCATTAGTCTTTTCTTTGCATTCTTAAAGCTTGTTGAGTTTCTTGTTGAGTTTCTGCATAACCTGTGAGCCCTCGATCCTGACCCTGATCCGCAGGCCTTTGACTGCTGGAGCCGCTGGAGCACAGACGAGATCAAAGGGTCACGTCCAGAGAAAATCTAATTATATCTGACACTTCCTGTCTTAAAGGGAAGCCCTTCAGCTGCGTCTCCCTCAGTGAGCCGTCGCCCTGAGTAACGTCTGCCGAGGGGCCAAGAACGCCGGCGACTAAATGACTGTCCGGCTCCCAGAGAGAAAGCAGACAGACTCAGAGCAGAGCGGGACAGGAAGAGCTCGTCTCAAAGGGGAAGTGCATTTTTGAGCTCTGAGGAGCGTGACCTGTTGAGGATTTGCTCAAAGGTCAATTTAACTTTAAAACCACAGCGCTGACATCTGATATTAGCACACTGACACACAAAACACCAACGGCCTGCTGGGAAAACCACGTCACAGCAGATGCATTGACCAGATAAACTAGTTCCCTACCAGCTTAACAAAGGTGCTCCACCAGCTTTAACCAGCTGACCAAGACTCAGATTCACTGTAGGGTAGTCCAGTTGTACAATGTTCAAACTAACTAAACTAATGGGATTTTCTAGAATTTCCTACAGCTGAATGAGATATGTTTTAAAACTGATTTTAAATACTGTGAATAAAAATCAGAAATGGGAATTTCATTTATATGTACCAGGGATTCCCAAGGTTTTTTTTTTTTCCAACCAAACTCTTTAGATGTCAAATATTTACTTGAAGAACCCTCTGAGATTTTAAGTTAATATATTAATAATTTTAAATAAATATTTTGCTATAATACATATTATAATATACTAAAATATTGTATTTTGTTTTTATTTAAAAATGATTTAAATATTAATTATTTATTAATGCATTTTTAAGATTTAATTAATTATTAGTTTCATTATATAGTTTCACGATTCATGACTTCCAGTTTGGGAAACCCAAACCTAAACTCAGTGTTGTTATTGTTAACTAAAACTAAAACTTTTACAAATCATTTCTGGTAATTGAAATATATCTAAATAAAATAAAACATACATATTAGATGTAAAAAAAAAAAAAAAAAAAAAAAAAATGTTGCCTTGGCAACTAACAAAAATAAGTAAGTTTAAGTAGTAAAATTACTAAAACTACAACTGAAATAAAAACTAATTATATATATATATATATATATATATATATATAAACTAATAAAAATGACAAATAAATTACAAAAACAAATTAAAATGAAAATATAAAAATAATATTCAAAATAAAATATTATTAGAATTTAACAAATACTACAAAAGCACATGAATAATACTAAAATAACACTGTTTAAACCATCTCCAATCAACTATAAACCATGCAAAACCAGATTCCGACTCAAGCTGGATTTTCTTTAATTTCCTGCAGTGAAATAACAAACGTCTTCAAACAGACTTGTTCTTTCATTAAAAATGTGAAATGGGAGTTTAACTGGAATCTCATTCATATAAACGGATCCAGAGTAGACTGAACTGATGGCAGATGTAACTGAGCACCTACTCGAGGAAATCGGTGATGTATTTGCGGCTGCATTTGGACCAGGACCAGGGGCTGGTGTCGTAGTTGAGGGTCGGGGCCATGACGTGGTACTGATGCTTGATTCCCACCTCGCGGCACTTCGGACTGTCGTCATGAGGCATGTTGAACCTGAAACACACACAACATACAGTTCAGCAGATGCTTCTCACATACACTTCAGCATATTTGAGTTTCTGCACTTCCAGATATGAGCATATCAGAAATATGAAAGAACTGCAACTGTATCATGGATGGAAAAGGGGGTGGATCCCTCGGAAAGCGCCACCGCTGCTGCCTCATTCTCAATGACACAACGGCCAGCCGAGCATGTAAATGTGCATCATTTCCTCTAATGATGTGCTGGATGTGTGGCATCATACGGGGCGTGTTTCAGCAGCACAGACGCAGAGGCTGCAGGAGCAAGATGTTTTCGAAACATAGCTAGGCGGCAGCTGTGATTAATCATCCTGCCTCAATACTCTTCCTTCTTTCTTTCAATTGTTCATTCAGTCGTTATGTCTTTTTTTTCTTTTCTTTCTTTCTTTCTTTCTTTCTTTCTTTCTTTCTTTCTTTCTTTCTTTCTTTCTTTCTTTCTCTTTTTCATTCATTCATTCTTTTGTTTGTTTTTGTTTTCATTTATTCGTTCTTTTGTTTCATTTTTTGTTCATTCCCCTTTTTTCGTGTTTGTTCACTTTTTTTAGTTTTTCTTTCTTTAATTTTTCTTTGTTCTTTCTTTCATTAACTCATTTATTCACTCTTTCTTCAGTTCATTCTTTCTTTCATTTTGTTCGTTCTTGTTTCTGTTTGTTCATTCTTTTTCTTACATTCCTTTTCTATTGTTTGTTAATTTCTTTAGTTCTTTTTCTTTAGTTTGTATTTTGTTTTTAATTAGTTTGTTTTTCTTTAGTTTTTTAATCAGTTCTTTCTTTCTTTCTTTCTTTCTTTCTTTCTTTCAATGGGACAAGACATTGCACCACAATAAACATAAAACATAAACTGTTTTGAAGTTATAGGCATAACTGTAAACATCCTGCATAAAAACTAGAATGATAAATAAGAGAGAAAAAAATAATTACAATAAAAATAAAAGTTAGTTCTTTTCTACTTTTAAATCCTCCATAAAGTTTTTTTTTTTTTTTTTTTTTTTTTTTTTTTTTTACACCCATAGACTTCCATTGCAATTGCATTACTGTAAATCCAATTTTTGGTTGCTTTTTTGTCACGATTTGATCCATGAACACCCCGTGAGGCCACAGGATGTTGAAAAATCAGTTATACTTAGCATGAGGGTCTGAGAAAAGAGCATTTGGTCTTTTTGGCATTGGTGTATGGTAGTAAAGAAGCATGTGGGTGGCTGGACATCTTTGGCGTTGGTGATGTGTTGGACCCTGTAAATATCCAGACTCAGCCCTCTTTGCTTCAGTGGTTACCACCCTCGCAGAGTGCAGGCTGTCCCAGTGCTTCCTGTATCCATATGGGCTGTTCTCTACAATCACTGCCATTCCATGCCAAACCCTTTACAGCAACACCAACACTTTGGCCCAAGACCAAGCTTTGTTTTCCAAAAATAATAAAAGATGAAGCATTGGTTTCTGCTTATGTTTTTGTATGTAGTTTATATTTGTAACTTGTATTTATGTATTGCCTATGTATGTATGTATGTGTATATTTCCATTATGCAAAGTCATTTGCATAAGGAAACAATAAACATAAGAATGTTTCAATTATGTAATAGTAATTATATTATATGAGTATATGTGTATATAACCCCATTTTTAGAAATATTATGATTAATTTATTTTGCAGTGAGGGAGTTTGGGTACAACTGTCTGTTTTTTTTTTGTTTTTTTTGTTTTTTTTTTTTCTCCCGACCAATGGCAGGTGGGGAAGTGTTCAGGAAACGTGTTTTTACAATTACTTGTAATGCCAATTGTACTGCAGAAATAATAGACTCCATTTTTCATAAACAGCTGTGGCAAATTTGAGTAATTCATTATTGTACTCATTCTAACTGATAACTTTTAGACTTTGTGACTTATTTCTTAAAAGAGTTCATAAGAGTTATTTTTAATGAAATGGACTATGTTGATCATGTTGTGTGTTGTTGCATGCAGCCAAAAAAGACAACACAGTAGAAAGACGTTGTCTGTTTAACTTTTTTGTATTATTTTACGGTGGCCAGTTTTCTCTCATCTGTTTCAGTTTGAACTCATTCTCTTGTGCTGTGTCACTGTAGATTTAGTGAACATGCAGCTCTGCCTCTTAATAAGGCAAAAACACTGCACCAAGCCAATGTAGTACATAGATGTGCCTTTTCATCATAAAGTGTACAGCTAAGTTTACTTGGAGGCTGCAAGTATTTTTTGAAGTCATAAAAAATGAAAAATGAAACGGAACTGTAGCATTTGTGGTGGCATATGTGGTCCTACAGTGTGAATCTGGAGTGTGCCGTAGAAATGACTCGACAATCTGTCCACTCGGCTCTGAAGAGAAGACCCTACTGCACTGCTCTGTGGTGCGCTACACTGTGGTGCGTCTCGAGACGGTTCCTTACTCTTCTGTAAGAAAAAACACCGAAACAACTTTTCCAGACTTTCAACATAAACATTTTTGAAGTTCATTAATGAGGATGCAATTATAAATAGGATACATTTTGTATTTTAAATGTATAGTAGCAGAAGCGACTGACTTGTGTTTGTTTCGCTTTTTTGTACATATCACTATAGGGAGCTTCATGTTGAAAGGTTTAAAGGAGTAGTTCATCCAAAAAAATGAAAATTTGCTGAAAAATTTACTCAGATTCATCTATCATAGATGGCCTGAGGGTGTTTCTTCATCGGAACAGATTTGGAGAAATTGAACATTATATCACTTGCTCACCAATGGATCCTCTGCAGTAAATGGGTGCCGTCAGTCAGAATGAAAGTTCAAACTGCTGATTTAAAAAAAAAAAGCAATCCACACAACTCCAGTACATCAGTTAACATCTTGTGAAGTGAAAAACCGTATGTTTGTAATAAACAACTCTATCAGTAAGACATTTTAGCTAAAAACTGTTGCTTCTGGCTAAAATGCCTAAAATATACATAATACTTCTTTTTTCCAGTGTCATTTCCTCTGAATCAGAAGAGAAACATACACAGATCAAGCACCATTTACAAGTGAAAACAGCTCAGAACAGTTCTACAACTAATATGTTGGTGGTTTTTGATGTGAGAGGACAACAGGGGGTGGATTTTTCACTGGAGGATTCATTATTAAGGATTATTGACTCGGTTTGGGCAGAAATGATGGTTTAAAAGGTAAAACACCTTTGTGATGGATTTGTTTTTTGCAAACATGCAGTTTTTCACTTTATACGAACTTAATTGAATGTCTGGAAGTTGTGATGTTTTGATGTTTGAACTCTCGTTCTGACGGCACCCATTCACTGCAGAGAATCCAGAGGTGAGCAAGTGATGTAACGCTAAATTTCTCTAAATCTGTTTAGATGAAGAAAAGAACTCATCTACATCTTGGATGGTCTGGTAAATTTTCCAGTAGCCCCTCACTGCAGAACACAAGATCCAGGGGGCATGGTTGGATCCACATCTAGGGGGTGGAGATTGGTAGGTTTAGGGGTGGAGATGGGT